>VWPU01012374.1:0-14954 GCA_013398955.1 Callaeas wilsoni | reverse complement strand
GGCGGCGGCGGCGATGGCGGGGAAGGCGGCGGCGGCCGAGCCCCTGGGGCGGACGGCGGAAGAGGCGGCCTGGGCGGAGACGCTGCGCGGGGCCTGCGAGCCCGAGCACCACTGGCGGTACCGCCGGGAGTTTCTGCTGCGCAACGTGGGGGAGCTGCCGGCGGCGGGCAGCGCCCAGCTGCAGCGCCTGGTGTCCCTTTCCATGGTGTGGGCCAACCACGTCTTCCTGGGATGCCGGTGAGTTCAGCGAGACCCGCCGGGGGACGGGGAGGACGGCGCGGCGCGACCGTCTGACGAGGCCCCTTCTCTCCTTTCCTCTTGTCGCCCCTCCAGGTACCCGCCGCAGGTCATGGAGAAGGCGCTGGAAATGGCCGAAGGCATCCAAGTGACCAACGCGCCTGTCCGCACCACGAGAGACGAACTGGTTGCCAAGGTGAAGAAAAGAGGCATATCAAGTAGCAATGGTTAGCAGATCATAGCTGTGACAATACATAGGAGTCTAGAAAATGCTTGTTTCTGAATGTTCTCGGTTTGCCTCGGGCTTAGAAAGTAGTCGAAACGATTTACTTTTAAAACTCCCGTTAATAGTTTCTTCTCTCTGTGCTATTCTTTTTCTAACATAACGTTTCTAAAATGGGCATAATGCATACATAGTCGTTTGGTAATGTAGAACTATTGTTTTGAATTTCTACAACTGGTGCACTTTAAGCTGATTACTTGTGTGTTGCGATGTGGGCTGCTGTACTCCAGCTTAAATATGTTGTTGTTACTTTGCCGCCAGTCAGGCATTGTTGCATAGTATCTTAAAGTAATTCTCAGACTAATGTTTTAAAGATGTTTTGTGATATTAGTAGACAAAATACACTTCTTTTATTTTTAGCTCAGATAGCCCATTTAATGTATGTTGGCCAGTTTTGGTTTGGACTTCAAGAATAGAAATACATACTTGCCTATGGGTCCCAAACCAACATCTGAAATCTCGCATGAGTATTTTCTGGATTTTGTCCAAAATCCCCAGAATTCTGAAATAGTAGGTTAATACTTGAAATGATAGTTCAAGGTGTATTGCTAATATATACCCTTGAAATTCACGGAGATTGTTGCTAGAAGGTTTTAGATGATTTATCTCTACATGGATATTTCATAGCGCAGAAATCAAAGAGGATCACATATTTTACCTGTTTTGCAGAAGGGGTAGAGGAGCCCTGCAAGAGACAAGCTGTTGAGAAAAGCAAAGACTCTAAGGATGCTGGAAAGGATGTGAAAACAACCAAGGCAGATGGAGTGAAGGAAACAGAGAGCACATTGCCCAAAAAGCAGGAAAAAGGTACTAGCAAAGATCCAGAAACTTCCCAGTCAACTTGCAGTTCAGATCAAGAAATGGTCATAGTCTCAGACATAGAAACAGAAGGAAGACCTGCTAACGCTGAAAGTGCTGCTGAACAAAAGCCACCTTCATCTGAAAAAGAGCCAGGAAAGAAACCTTGCTCAAGCCCACCTAAGGAAAGCAAGTGTGAAAATGTGCCATCACCTGAAAAGAAAGCTACAGTAAGCGTAGTACCAGTGGCTGCCGAGAGCACTTCTCAGCCAGATGCGGTAGTGGCAGCACTGCCACCAGCTGCCAAGAGCACCCCACAGGCAGCAGCAGTGCCAGCGGCAGTGCCATCAACCTCCAGGAGCACCCCACAGGCAGCAGCGGTGGCAGCAGCAGTGCCAGCGACTGCCAAGAGCACCCCACAGGCAGCAGCGGTGGCAGCAGCAGTGCCACTGACCAAGAGCACCCCACAGGTGCCAGCGGTGCCACCACCCACCAAGAGCAGCCCCCAGCCAAGTGCTGCATTGCTGTCTTCCAAAACCCAAGTGAGTGCTCCAGCATCAATGTCCAAGAGCAGTGCTCAGGTGAGCAGCTCACTGCTTCTGGCCCCCAAGAGTGGTACTCAGGTGGGCACCTCGCTGCTGCTGGCCTCCAAGGGCACGGCTAAGGTGGGCTCCCCGCTCCTGGCCTCTAAGAGCAGTGCGGAGGTGGCCGCCTCGTTACTGGCCGCTCGGAGTGGCGCGCAGCCGGGATCCTCGCTGCTCGCTTCCAAGAGCAGCGCTCAGGTGGCTGCTTCGCTGCTGGCCGCTCGGAGTGGAGCTCAGCAAGGGCCCTCCAGGGGTGGAGCTCAGGCAGGCGCTTCCCTGCTGGCCTCCAAGAGTGGCTCGCAGGCAGGCGAAAGCCCTGCGAAGGCTTTGTGCAAACCGCTAACCAGCGAAGATGCAAAGGAAAGACAACCTTTTTTCAACAGACTCTACAAAGCTGTAGCCTGGAAACTGGTTGCTGTTGGAGGCTTCAGTCCTAATGTAAATCATGCAGAACTTCTAAATTCATCTATTCAGTCTGTAAAAGCTACATTAGATGTTGCTTTTGTTCCCCTGAAGGAACTTGCAGACTTGCCTCAAAATAAAAGCTCTCTAGAAAATATTGTTTGTGAACTGAGGTGCAAGTCTGTCTACTTGGGTACTGGCTGTGGTAAAAGTATGGAAAATGCCAAAGCAGTGGCTTCGAGAGAAGCTTTGAAATTATTCCTCAAGAAGAAAGTTATTGTGAAGATATGTAAAAGAAAATACAAAGGTAGTGAAATTGAAGATTTAGTGCTTCTGGATGAAGAGTCAAAACCTTCAAATTTGCCTCCAGCTTTAAGAAATCCTCGTGAGATCTTGTAGAGGAGAATCATCGTTTGTACTGTGTATAGTATTTCAACACAAGGACTGAAGGTTAATTTTGTACTTTGAAAATGTAGGCTTCCAGATATTTTGTATTTCTTTCTCAGTTTTGCAAGACAATGATAGTTCTTTCACTTGGTAGCAATTGTATAAAACTTGTTAGAGATGACAAGTGCGCATTTAAAGGTATTGCCTTAATATACAGCACACTAGTGTGCTGTTGTATTTGCAAAATAGTCTACCTAACTCTTCTATTTTTAATTAAACTATTAAGGTACAATTTGCTGTTTAAAACCTGACATTTTTGTAATTCTTACAATTTGATGGTAGTGTGCTCAATTGTCTACCATATCTTTTCTAAGCTCATAGAAGTGTGTACATAGGGACCATAATACTTGAATAATTGAAAGTTGTTTAAAAATTTCAATCAAAAAGTTGAATTATCTGTTTCAGGCTTGTTGCTCATAATGTTCACTGTTGCTCATACTACGAGAGAAAGTAGTTGGTTGACTATTTCTATGGGATGTTTTCATAACACTTGCAATATAAGTGACATCCTGATCCCATTTAACATTATACTATCAGGTTAGAGCCCACTTAATATCACATTGGCAAATTAGCAATTAGCAGTCAAGTCACAGCTATTTCAGCCACCAAAACTGTAAGCAGATTTAATTTATATGGTGAAGTATCATTTACAGTTTTGTTTGGTGTTTTTTTTTTCCAAATGAACGTGGATTTCTATACTAAGTATATTTTGACTGCTACTAAAACAATAAAACCTCTGTGATAAGCTTTTATAGTATTTTGGTTTTGGCTACTGAATATTCCGGCCATTTCAATAACATTGCAACACCTTCAGTAAAGCTTTACTTTGAGTGGCTTCACAATGTAATCCCACAAGGATGAATTGGTTTCTTTAGATGTGTAGCTGAAATACTGTAAAACTGATAAGGGGACCTATAGAATATAAGTTTCTACTTTTGTAACACCAAGGTAAGCAAAATGAAAATGCTGCTGTCTGCTGGAGACAGCGAGTGTATTGTAAAGCATTCATTCTAATCCAGCCCTTCCTTTGCTACATTTTTACTCCCTGTACAGAATAGTTTGAGGCAAAGAAAGTGAGAGATTACCTTTTATTTTCAATGTTGCTGAAATACCTGCACAAACTGCATGTTTTGGTATATTGGATAATGACATGTAATTGTAAAAACATAATGTCTTCAGTGCTATTTTGAATTAATCTTGTCCTATTACAATAGTTAGCATCATTTAGTGGCGTCCTTACACTTGACTGACAGATCCATTGATCAAGTGCTTAAAGGAATGAATAGGAATTTCTGAGATCTCAGTAGTACATATGTCCACTTCAAGTTCTTTTGTACTTTTTGGGACTAAACCACAGTGGTGTTTACGCTGTACCCTGCGTGCTTTTGAACAGCAGTGGCCGTCCAGTCCATAGCACCAGAAGCCTGCAAGGTGCTCGCACTTCCCGATGGCTGGTTGAGAACTTCCTCCACCTGACCCCTGTGCTTCTATGCCCTCGGTCGCCCTTCGCCCTAGTTAGATTTCTCAGGAGTTCCCCCTTGGCGTTCCTGGAGCACCACCCGGCGTTTGGAATGCAATGTGCTAAATTGCGTCTTAGTGCAAGAGCTGGTGTCTGCTTCTAGCGCAGGGCAAGCTTCATGCTGTGCTTAGGAGCTGTGGTATTCGTGATGGGAAGTGTGAGATCTGTTTTCAAATCCTTACCCTGTTCAGGTAGACACATGTAAGGACTGTGTGGGGCAGGAGTTGAATTCCGTGCCCTCTGTAGTACAGCTTTCTCTGCTGTTAGTTTGGCCATCTCCAGATCTCTGATTCAGAATTGCAGCACGTGTTGTAATGTGAAAACCTGTGTTTCTCGTCTGTAAAGCAAAGCTCAGTATTCACTGACCTCAAGGGGCTGTTAGGGCAACTGTGTTAAAAGGCTGAGGTGCTAGATGCCTTTTTTAAAAGACCTGACTTAGGATTACTTTTTTAAAAATTTTCAATGTTATTCCTCTTTGATGTTTGGTTGTGAATCATTAAAGAACAAGTCTGTAGCTACTCTTAATAGAAACTGAAACTTAAAGCGTGTTATTTTTATTTCACATTCTGCATGGAAAACAGCTCAACACATGGATTCACATACAGGTGAATAAGCATTATTCGAGTATTTGAATGAGAATTTATTAACATTTCATTAGCCCTAGAGGACGAAAGAAAGAAATTGAAAGAACTGCCTGTGGCAAGAACTGTTTGTGCAGTCCTGTCAGTTCTAAAACTGCTGGGTCTCTCCTCCAGGTATTGTCCTGGTCTCTAGTGACTGGGGTGCTGGTCTTTAACTGTCAGACCCCGCTGACGAGGGCCAGCGAGAACACCTGCACTTGCACCGTAGGTGTGCAGTTGTCTCAGGGGGACAAAGCAAACCAACCAACCGAAAGAAAAACTTGAGCCCGTTTTTTCTACTGGAAATCGCAGCCATCAGAAGTGACTCCCGTCACTAAACGCGAACCGCAGGGTCCTTGCGGGCAGCTGCCAGGTGCCGCCCGTGCGGGGTGTGTGGCCCGCCGCTCGCAGTTGCAGCCTGCGGGCGCTGCGGCGGCCTCAGCGGGGCGGCCCCAGCGCTGGCCACAAGGCGGGGCTGGCGCGCCCGCCCGGCTCGGGGCTCGGGGCGGGGCCGAGGCGCTCTATTTGCATAGCGTGTGCCGGGGACCGCTCCGTCCCTTCGCGGGCGCCTTCCGCGGCCGCCCGAGGCCGTGGAGCCCCTCTGGGGGCGGCCAGGCCGCCTGCCCGCTGTGCATCGCCTGCGGAGACCAGCAGGGAGGCAAACGCAGTGGTTGAGAAATACTCACCCTGCCCGATGGGTTGTCCCATCTGCCGGGGTTTATATACCCTCATCGGAAGCAAGGAACGCCGGGATGTTCTGAAGACCTGCTCGCTAGGCCACGCACGGAGGACGCCCGTTCCTCATGGGCCCCGCGCCCGCCTAGGGGAAAGTCCCCGGACCGCCGGCAGAGAGTGCCGGGCGCTGCCGCGCCCCCGCCCGCCGCCGCCTCACGCCAACCTCCGCCGAGAAGCCCGCGGGCCGAGCGGGTGAGCGCGGGGCGGGCTCTCGTCACGGCCACAGACACGCAGGTAGCGCGGCAGGCGCGCTAACAGAACGGGGCTCACTCTCAGGCCATCCCCTTTTGCCGAGCGGCGCGTCCCCACGGGAGAGCTCACGGCGCGGTGGTGCCTTCCCGGCGTGGCACAGCCCTGCGCGGCCACAGCAGAGCGCGTGGCGGGACTCGTTGCTTCCCCGGCGGCGCCGTGCAGGAGAAGCGGCCCCGCGCCCCCCTGCCGCTCACACCCGCTGGGCTTCAGGTGCGTCCTGGTGCACAGAATCATTTGGGTTGGATCATCGAGTCCAACCTTTGACCGAACACCGTCTTGTCAACCAGACCACGGCACTAAGTGCCATGTCCAGCCTTTCTCCAGGCATGGTGACCCCACCGCCTCCCCGGGCAAGCTGTTCCAATGCTTGGCAATCCTTTCTGTGGAGAAATTCCTTGTATTGTCCAGCCTGAGCACATTCAATTGGGGAGGCACTTGGGGCGGAGCACTTGCCTGGAAAGGAAGTAGGAAGAGGCCAGATGGAAGTATTCTGCCGCGGGCACTTGCACCACGCAGAAGTTCGCGGTGCACCAGCACTGGAGGGTTCGGTGGGTATCTGAGCGTCGGCACAAACGCTGACACAGCAGCGAGTACAAACCACACTCTTCCAGCACAGCGGCTACATACCCACGCTCTGCTGTGCTGGGCGTACCTACCCCCGGGATCTCCTTCACCTTCTCTGCAGAGAAGGCCAGTGAGTGCCACCAGGGTTATTTGCCCACTTTAATTAGATTCTCATGCTTAAATTCCCAGGTACTATGCAAGATGCTGCTGCCCTGCTGATAAACGGAATTAATTTCATAGGCAGTGCCACTCTTGCCTCTGGTGCATCGAGCAAGTAGCACATCATCATGCTCGACTGTGGAATAAAGCCCTCTGCTGCACTACAGTCATCTCTGGGTATAAAACATGACAGAAGAGCACTGGCAGAGATCCCCACAATGACATAAAATTCAGGCATCTCAGACCCAAAATAAATGGTTTATTACCTTACCCAAATTACCTTTGTTTACCCTAAAAGCCCCCAAGGGGCCCAGAGACAATGCTTCATTCTGGTTCATTCTGTCTTGGTATTTTTGAAGTTCCTGTGGTGAGTCCAGGTCTCCTAAACGGTGCCTTTCTCTTTGGTTGAGCCTCAGACATGTGGCCTATATGCACGCACAGTACAATTTGCAAACCCTGCTAGTTTCCAACACCTGCTGTTCCTCTTCCAGCAATATCTTCATGGTGACCTCTTTCCAGCCATGTCAGAGCCCTCACTAGGCAGAGGAGACCAGTGTGCAGAGCAGGGAGCACCTCTGCAGAACTGATGGTGGCAGCTCTGACTGCCTCACATGAGAGCCCTGAAAGGGTGTACAAGTGGCTCAGAAATCACCTGGCTTGAGTTGTTATTTTGGTTATGTCTTAGCCACTTGAACTACTCGAGTGTCTTTCTTCTGTGATCCTGCATGTGATCACCTATATGTATGTGGGAAAAGAGAGATTTCAAATTAAAACACTATCAAAGAACCCATCCCCAAAGAAACAACTAAACTAGGGCAAAGCTCTATGAAGTCTTGTTTTTTTGGCTGAGAAACTTGATGAAATCTCAGTGTCCCAGTTTAATCTGCTAAAAGGATATATCCAAAGCTCTATGAAGCACCTGCTGTACAGGCCGAAGACCACAGTCAAGCTTGTGGAGACAAGCTGAAGCTTGTGCAGTGACTGATGTGTGCTTGTTTTTCTTTTTTGGCCCTAAAATTGCACTATAGCACCTTAATGATTTGAACTGGTTCTGTGCGTGTGTGAGCAAAATGGTCTCATTTGTAGTTTATGGTAAATGTTGGTCTTCAAATTTGTTAGTAGGAGAGAATACATCAAACACCAAACATCAAACTTCTCTTGCCTGTAGGTTAAAACTAAGCTGACACGACGTGGTCTAGTTGTCCAGAGACTGAGGGAAAAAAGCAGACATTGAAAGAATTTTGGTGCTGTCTCTCTCTTTCACTGGGCAAATCTGTCCCCCAGCTTGTAAGTTGCAAAATACAGAGAAAATAAAAGCAGTATCTGTATTTTTAAAGTTTATCTTTCAGCTAGATAATTAATTTTTGCAATGTTTTTTCATAATGTATAATATGTCACGCTCTTTGTTCAGGTAACAACAATTGACTTGTGTTTGTGTGTATGCCTTCTAGATGGTTCTGTTAGTTGCCACTGCCACAGCAAAGGTACTGCCATTGGGTAGGTTAAGCATTTTTAAGAAAATGCTGTCATTAAATCTGCTGTCCGGAAGTATCAGGTTTGAGTCTGTGATTAATTAACACTCACTTGCAGACACGCATTTAGGAAAACAGGTTTTATGTTGATACCTGGTAAAAGTTTCAGATATGTTGTAGGCTAATTATGAAAATGGTGCATGATAATTTCTGAGCACTACTGCCTTTTCCTAAGGTAAAGGAAGATGGAGTTGCAGTGCTTACCAGCTATGTATTTTCCTCCTCTAGTAACATTCCTGCAAGTTAAAAAGCATTGTCAGCTCCAACATCTGAGCCCGCAGCCCTTTAAAGTTTTCATTGCCACTGCTGGTCAAGTAAGATTAACTGTTAAGCCCAAGTGGGTTACAAAAGGACATCTTCTCAGTATGCATGTAGAGATTAATCACATTGGGCAAAAGATATTTTGTCACTAGTAAGAAAACTGATCTAACCAATGGATTTACTAAATCCTCTGATGTTTTACATTTTACATTTCAAATCCTACAGTGCTTAGCCTGGAGAAGAGACAACTGAGAAAGGATCTCATCAATGTCTATAAGTATCCAAAGGAAAGGTGTCAAGAGGATGGACCCAGGCTCTTCTAGGTGGTACCAAGAAATAGGACGAGAGGCAATATGCAGAAATCGATACATAGGAAGTTCCACCTGAATATGAGGAAGAACTTGTTTACTGTGCAGGTGACCAAGCACCAGAAGGAGATTGCCCAGAGAAATTGTGGAGTCTATCTCTGAAAGGGCTCAAAAGCTGTCTGGACACAACCTGTAAAATGTTCTCTAGGGGCCCCAGCCTGACCAGGGAAATTGGACCAGATAACTCACTGTGGTCCCTTCCAGCCTCACCTATTCTGTTTTTCTGTGATTTTAACTGAAGTTCTATGTTCAGACAGATGCTGCCTATATTTTGACAACAGCCTTCCAGCCTAAAGCCTCCTTTAGTTTGGAGTAAGTGCCACATTTCTGTTTATTTGGGGAAGAGGATGTTTGAGAGGCAGGAATCTGTTCATCTTGTTTAACTATTATTTTTTCTCACAATTATAACTGAATAATAAAGCAAATGTAAACACTGTCAGTTCTTGGGGAAAAAACCCTGTACATTGGTCATATCCTAGTAGTAAAGGATAATACTACTTTTGGTACAGGGTTATTTTGAAGATATGAAATTACTATCTGGTGATATTTGTGGTGACTTTTCAGTTGTACTAGAAATTAATCATTTTTACGAGGTTTGGATAAGCAAATTCCAAAGGAGAAAGATTGCAGCGTTTTAATGATGTATGCCAAAACTCTGTCCAAGTTTTCAGGGGAACTCTGAAATTCATAAATGGTAGTCACAGGCATGTAATTACCCCATTTTCACATACAGAGTGGAATTCATTTCACTGACATCTGTGACAAGAGACCTGGGCTCCCCTTACAGTCAATGGAGACATTTTTAGAGCAAGACCTATTTATACGAAGATTCTCTCACATTCGACATATTTAGCTGGGTGACTCCCACCTTTATTTCCTGAGCTGGAAAGAAAAATGAACATCTGCATATGGGAGAGTATTATGAACTTCTTAAACCATCACCTGCTGAAACTTTCTGCAGGTGCACTGCCTGCCCTCATTTCATAATCTTGATTACAAAGGCACACTTGTGTATATTTGTTCCTCACAAAAGGAAGAAGTAAGGATGTGTTTTTCACATGACCCGTGCTGAGAAGCAAAATCACAAAAGTGCAGCATCCATGTCAGTAGGTACCTCCGGTAGGAACACACAAAAAATCCTTTCTTTATTGTGGGCAGAAGGGTCTTGGTTCTTTTCCCTTGTATTCATGTGGATTCTTCCATTACCTAGAATGAAAAAGGATCAGGTTTCAGGGCTGAGGTAAGACAAGAAGGATGGTTGTTATGTTTGCAGTAAGATTACCTTGTTACCATTTCTAACTTGGCTTTCCTGAACATCACCTGCACTCTTCCCGAGGTTTTTCATATGGTGATTGGTTCTAGAGCTGGAAACTAAATCCACTGATCATTTCTGCTCCCCCTCCTCTAAGGAGCTGCAGTTCCTATGCCAGCCAGGCATGCTCAGTAGCACCTGTGAGAAGCTGGTGTTGTCCAGCTCCTGCTGATTTCCAGAGGGTATTCCAAACAGAACTGATAGCCTCTAAAAGGAGCAGTGTGGTTCTACTCAAAACAAAGTGACAATGTGTCAGTATGCTCTGATGAAAGCAATGAAGTCATATATAAATGAATTTCTTAACATGGCCTGCCTTGGGCCTACTGATTTCTCAAAACACTTTTTGCTGTGGCATTGGAGTATGGAAACTTAGAGTATGAGAAGAACTCATATTTATTTAAAAAATAAATAAATAGTTATTACAAAAAAAAGCACAGAGTAAACTTAGTCTGCACTTTGTACTCCATTTTTCACTCTGCTCATGGTGAAATAAGCGGAACCTATCTGCTTAAAGAAAAAATTGAGCAGGATATTGTGGCTGCCCTCTTCCCCATGTTAATACAAGTCAACTGGTTACTCAGTCAGGTTCAGGAAGAGATTTTCTTTTATAGCATATTGGCAGAAAACAGATTAAATTTTGTGGATGAGAAAGAACATACATCTCCTGGTAAGTGTGGGATATTTGTTACTTGGTACTAGAAAGCTCTTTGGTACAGTCGAGGGTGAAGGTAACAGGGAATAAAGCACATGCCAGTATTTTCAGGAAACCTACTGTTTAGTTTATCATCTTATTGAAATTATCTGATGTCAGCCCATGTCTTATTTTTAGGTATTCTACACTTGTGTAAATGAAAGAGAAAAATAGTAATAGTTGTATTCATATGATTTGTATTCCACCAGATAAATCAAGCTGAATATTTAAGGAAAACCAAAAGCAATGTGTGGCATTACAGGGAAGTATATTTTTTTGGATGACCTGATGTTAGAGAAACTTTTGATAATACCTTACCTGTTCAAACACACTAGTATCTCTTTAGCTCTGGCAAGGATAGCCTCTTCCCAGAATATCGCCTGTACAAAAGTCTGCTGTGGCCTATAGATTCCTTCAGCTGACTCTTTAAAAAGCCCATCTGGCTTGTACTCATTCTTTTTTTAATCTGTTTATTTTTGTGGTATCTCGGATAAATCTTCATCCGTTTCATCCCATGGAAGCCAGAGAAGCATTTCTGACGAGAAATATATATTATCAAAAATCAGTTCTTTTGCTTAAAGGAAGCACCCTGTTTCATCCTTTGAGCATTTCTACTAAATGCTAAGAAGGTCTTTCACAATTACAGCTCCCTATGGAATTGTCCTCATCAATAATGCTACTTTTCTTTTTCCACAGCCTGACACACAATAGAAAGCAAAAAACCAAAAAACAAACAAACAACAAAAAAAAACCCCACCCAAAAAACCCCAAACAAACAAAACCAAACCAAACCAAACAAAAAATCCAAACCGAACTGAATCAAACAAACAAACAAACCCCAAAACAAAGCTAAACAAAACAACAAAAAACCCCCAAAGCAACACAAAAAACCAAACCAAAACAAAATCAAAATGAAAAAAAAACCCTAACCAGCTTGTGTATTATTATGTGAAACAGGACAGGAATCATCTGCGATTTGAGGATGTAAAATCAGTATTATAAAAGATGAGAGGCAAAACTTCAACTGGGGAAAATAAGATTTGGATTAAATCTCTGAAAATATTTTTATCAAAGTAAAATCTGTAATATAATGAAATCATCCTTCACGAAAAGAAGGGGAATACTCTGATTGGGACTTTAAAAAACTATACTGGTAAATTATAAAGAAACAAAAACTGTTGGGATCTATTCTCCATGAAAACTGGGGTTAGTTTAGAGATATATAAATAAATCTAAATAAACTGGGTGTAGGACCTCTCTGTATTACTTATGCTTGGAGGACAACTACTGAGATATGTTTGATGCAATACACCCTAATATCACATCCTTGTGTATGTCAGCCTCAAGCTGACAGTTCTGCACTTAGCAGAGAGGCTTGGTGGAAACATGATCGTTCTGCCTGTCCATCTCTACAAACAGCAAGGTTTTGCTCCACCATGCCTCTTCCTATCTCCAGATTATTCTCACATACAGACAGTGAAAGAAAGGACATAGTTGGGTCTCAGAGCTATCCATTAATCTGCAACCTTAAGTCCAATATGCCAAAATTCTCCTGTGCTTGCTCCTAGCCACTCTGAAGCATGAGCAAAGCGGAGAATTCAGCCTGCTCTTCTTGCTTTCCTTTCCCCTGAGGCTTCACACATGCAGCAAACTGAGGCTCCTTTTTCCTAGGGAAACCTGCTCCAGTGCCACTGCTGCGTTCTTAAGGTTCCTCAAAATTTTAGTGTTTGAAAGCAGCACACAACACTTAAATTCAGAAATCACTAGCTGTTCTCTGCTGTACCTTAGATACTGTTTCCTCCATAGTGATAAACAGCAAGCTTTTAGCACAGAAACCACCTGTAACAAATGTTATGAATTATTTTCTTGGCTATTTCTTTACTGACAGTGCATGCACAGTTTCTTGTGAGAAAAAAAAAAAGAAAGTTGTGCCAAAATGTTTGGTTTAAATTAAAACTTAATAGTAATTAACATAAAATTTTAAATTACACGTTAATTTTGAATGAACATTTTTGCTTTATTTTTTCTGCTCTGTAGGGAAATCTCTTATTTCTTAGCTTTATTTCTTCATGAGATGACAGAATGTTACACCCATTCAAACTTGCTATAAGCAGAAACACAAACCCTCAAAAGAGCCATCATCTTTCTCAAGGATGTTGTATCAATTATATTAATCCAGGTCCTTTTCACTGGCATACAGGTAGTGCTTTTTGCCTGTACAGTAACTGTTATCTGTTAATATGATATCGAAAAATTCATTCAGTTACTTCAGTTACTCAGAAGTGGCAGCAATGAACGCTACACAGTAAAGCTGCAGTGAGTTAGTGCCGATGGAAGCCAAGGTAACCAGGTTATTGCCACTTTCTAAATCTATTTGTGCAAACATGAGACAAGTAGTGAAAAATTATCTGAGGCTTCATTAACCTGAGCTGTAACAGTGCACAAAAAAAGCAGCTGGTTTTACAGGTGTTACACTGGAAATTAAAGCTGATCATTTTAAGATGAAAGTGCCCTCTTAAGAACCTGAACACACAGAATTACAGACTTTCTGAGTTTTTGGCCAGTGACATCAGTGTAGTGAAGGATGTTTTGAAAGTACTGCCTACAGCTTTGTTTTCATTCATTTTTATGACCTTGCCAACACATTGCTGACTTGGGCAAAGCTGACTGACTGCAGCTACAATTACCCAACAGCTTGGACATAGACATATGAAAATCCCTGCCATGTAGAACATCCACTTAGTGGCTGCGTGACTTGGAAGTTAGGAATGTTTAAACAGTTCTATGAACTAGGGTCTTAAGAAAATAATACTTGCAGACTGCCATCATGTGAGACACTAATTTTCCTGTAGGACTAGCCATGGAGCTATTTGGCACAGACCACATAGAGACAGAATCACAGGAAAAAAGGAGTCTGGATGGGATCCTCTGGAGGCCGCCAAAGCAGAGCCAGCCTCACAGCCAGATCAGGCTCTGTCAGGCTTCATCCAGGTAGGCTCGAAAAATATCCAAGGATGGAGATCAAACAACTTCTCTGTGCAACCTGTGCTGCTGCTTCACAACTACTCTAGATGATGCCACCCTGAAATTCTATCTACAGGATTAGTATGGGTACTCTTTCAGTGCTGGCTTCTTAACTAGAGGCAGGAATGTACGACAGAAGGAGATCTGGTAATTTGAATTTATTTCTTCTTTTCAATTTTATTCTTGAATTCAATAATCTCTGGGGTTTTTTTGGTTTTTGGCATTTTTTTTCCTTGCATTTACCATATGCATTTTCCCTGGACTTTTTTTTCCGGATGCCTAAAATATAAATGAAACAATGCAAGATAGACAGGTCTCCTCAAGACTCAACAAAATTAACTTTCTTTTCCTTATGCTTGCCAATTATTATTCATGTAGTAAACACCTGAAAAATGTCTGAAAGAGAAGTGGAGATGAAATTTCGACATTTTAGTAGTTCTCTCTGCTTTAAATCATTCTTTCAGTAGGAAAAATTATATAGCTAGAAAGCATATAGTCAAAAAGTATATTTTAACTTTCATTTCCTGTTCTGTTATTTGGGTATAACATTTTATACAAATTCTGCAACGGGCACGGGAAAGACAGGATACTCTGTCAAATTCTGGAGATTTGCTGGTTGGCGAGTGGGTTTTAAAAGGACAAAGTTCGTTGTTCCCTTATTTAAAATACTCTTGAAATGATTTCTCAGGATGAAACGTCACTCAGCTTCCCTAAATAACAGCTCATCATTGCTCTTCTTTAAAGATAAACCGGGTAGCTCTTACTGCGGGCAGGAACAGTGCGCGCTGCCAGCCGCGGGCGCCGCCGGGCCCGCTGTGGCGGGCGGAGCCTCCGCGCCGCGGCCATTCCCGCGCGGGTCACGGCTCCGCCCGGGCGCGGAAGCCGCGGAGGCGCCGGGCGCCTTTAAGGGAGGCCCCGCCCCTCCTGCGAGCTCCCGCCCCTCGCCGCGAGCCGGGCCAATGGGAGCGCGCGCCAGGGGAAGGCGGGAGAATGCGAACCCCTGGCAGCGCCGCCGGCCGCGCCTTATAAGGGCAGGGCCTCGCGCATGCGCGCTTCGGGCAGGGGCGGGGGCGCCGAGCGGGGGTTTTGCTCCGGCGGCGGCACCGCGGGAAGGGGCGCGCGACCCGCGGGACCCCGCGGAAGGGCGGCCGCACCCGCCCCGCGCC
>VWPU01012373.1:0-16947 GCA_013398955.1 Callaeas wilsoni | reverse complement strand
GGGCTACACTTTGCAATTCAATTTTTAGCATTGAATTTCTGATTCAGGGGGCCTCAGAATCGCAGCCATCTGAATTTAGCTTGAGACATTGTTTGTAGAGACAATAAACACACTTTAGAAAAAAAGAATGGGAAAAAAACCCAAACAAGCAAAGCAATTACTGAAGAGAGAATTCAATAACTTGCACATGTCCATCAGCTTTCTGTGTTCCCACAAAAATATTATTCTAAGACATCTTTAATGTGTCAGGTGGGACAACACGGTGAGCACTAAGAGTGGGTCTGATTCCTGATGCCAGGGAAAAATCAAAGAACAGCAGCAAGGCCTGATTACAGAGCAAATCACATCAGTGACTTCTTGGGGTTTTTTTCCTGGGGAGAACCACAGGCTCAAGCAGGGGATCTGGGCCTGAGCACGTAAAAGAGAATATTTATTTTAGGATGACCAAGGCCAGTGCCTGCAGGAGGCTTTTCCTGGGCTTCTGTGCCTGTTTCACCTTCAGCAAGTTGGGCACCTGTCTTCAGTTCATGGTTTTAGTCCTCTGCACCCTGTGATTTTTATTGCTGATGAATTAAACAGCCCCGGGTTTAGTCCTGCCTGAACTTCCACAATAACTCGTACCCAGCACCGTAATTAAAAACATTAGAGCTCCTTGTAACGCTTCATCTGAAGGAAAATCTGCTCCCTGCCAAGCAGGGGGAAAATATTCATGGCTTTCTGGAGCCCTGCTAATGACTTTGTGGATTAAAGGAAAATGGAAATCATATGGAATTCACTGTCCCAATTGCTGGATTTGGGAATCGGGTTCATAATGGGCGGAGTGTGCATCTCCCAGGAGGCTGGAAATTTTGCTGACTGTGTAAAAGTCAAATAAAATTTAGGAGAGCAGCAGCTGAGTGTGTGCAGCGATCCCAGGGCTGGGACAGAGCGAGAGAAATTCCCCAAATCAGCCAAAAAAATGGAGCATTGAAGCTTGGAATTTTTTCCCCGGCTGGGGATTTGTCAGGGGCGCTACCAACAAGTTTTGTGGAATATGGGAAGAAAATATTTATCTTTCCTAGGTTTTTTTGGGCAGGATCAGCCCAAAGCCACGAACTGAGCAAGGGATCCTCTTGGGCTGTGCTCCACAGGAGCTTTAGTCAGACTGCAGCACGTTAATGAGCTTGCCCGAATTTTAATCAAGGTCTGGGGGAGAAGTTCAGTTCGGTGGCTTCTGCTGGGTGAAAAGAAGAGAAAACCTCAAACCACTTTTGTAAGATTTTGGCTCAGGCACAGGCAAAATAGCCACGATTTCACCTGGGAAATAGCCATGATTTCACCTAGAAAATATACACAATTTCACCTAGAAAATAGCCACGATTTCACCTGGGAAATAGCCAAGATTTCACCCNAAGAGAAAACCTCAAACCACTTTTGTAAGATTTTGGCTCAGGCACAGGCAAAATAGCCACGATTTCACTTGGGAAATAGCCATGATTTCACCTAGAAAATATACACAATTTCATCTAGAAAATACACACGATTTCACCTGGGAAATAGCCACCATTTCACCTAGAAAATAGCCATGATTTCACCTGGGAAACAGACATGATTTCACCTAGAAAATACACATGATTTCACCTGGGAAATAGCCATGATTTCACCTGGGAAATAGCCACAATTTCACCTAAAAAATAGACACAATTTCACCTAGAAAATAGCCACAATTTCACCTAGAAAATATAAATAATTTCACCTAGAATATAGCCACGATTTCACCTGGGAAACAGCCATGATTTCACCTGGGAAATAGCCACGATTTCACCTGGAAAACAGGTGGTACCACACGTGATGGAAGCAAAATCCTTCCACTACCAGAACTCACTAAACATGAGAGAATTTAAAATGTTGTGTGAGACCCCTCTGCTTTTGGGAAGTTTGATTGACCAGGCAAACAATTCCCAAGGCCAGGCAGGGAAAAATATACCCCAAAATGCCCAGAAAAACCCACAAGGGTTATCAGCTGAGCATCCTTCTTAGGGAAACCGGGATAACTGAACCCCGTGCCTAGGAGCAATAATTCTTCCAAGAACATGAGCTTCCGTGGCAAAACAAGGAACAGCAAATAGGAGAATTTGTGGCTCCGTGGGTGGGGTAAGCTGAACAGAGAGGGGACACGATGATGCAGCAGCGTCAGGATGGAGAGAGACCAGGGTGGAATTAAATATCGCAGCTAGAAAAGGTAACGAAGCGTTCTGTGTGCCTGGAAGCCACTCGGGAAGGTCAGACCAAGGAGGTCAGGCAACCACTCGTCCTGAGTGGCCCCGGGGCAGAGCAGGAGCTGCAGGACTCTCCGGGAGAACAGATGCTGATTTCCAGAGCTGCTGATCCAGCACAATTCCTGCATGGCTCGGTGCCCGCTCCGGGGCAGCAGCTGGAAAAGGACGAATCCAGAAGGAGAGCAGCTTCTCCTCCTCTCCTTTTGCCTGCAAAGACGACAGGGGTGGGTGCTGGAGGTCGGGCTTTGAGCTGAACAGCTGAGCTGATTTAGGACAGGGATGAAATGATTCGTGATCATTAGGATTCCAAACTGGAGGAGCACCGCATCGAGGAACACTCGGAGCCTCCTCGCCTGCCCTCCGAGCGGGAGCCTGGCTCTGCTCCTTGGCCACGAGGGACAGGACAATAACTCATTAAGTGTTTTCTCGGGGTTTTAAGAGCAGGGAATTGGCACCTGGAGCAAGGGGAGCCACGTGAGCGCCACGCTGACTGACACATCCTCATCAGAGCTGCCAAAAGGGACTTGGAGGAAATGTTGGTCATGGTTTGGGGCAAGCTCCCACAAATCTGGGGGAAACAGGCACGGAGGGAAAGGGGGAAAAGGAACTTTCCTCTGGAACTCGCTGCTTTTGGCAAACATTTTTGCAAACAGGCTCAGGGGGAGGAGTGGCAATGGAAGGAGCAGATGTTCAACGAGTGCTCGGTGACATAAGTGGAGGGCAAATATTTGATGGCTTCAATCGGAATTATTATTATTTACTTTTAATAAAGTGGGGCTGAAGGACTCAAGAGCTAAAGTATCCCTGTGCCAGGTGCTGCATAAACATGGGAAGCCTGGCTGGAGGGGAAGCAAAAAGGGTTTGTTCAGCCAAGGAATTAACACAAAATATTTCTGCAATTAAATTGTTTTACACTTCAAATGCCAAGCACCAAAATGTGAACATTAGACAGACAAAACCAAATAATTAAAAAAAATTCCTTAAATATTTGCCACGTTTTAACCAGTGCTTAAAAGTAAATATTGCGTTCAAATTTCAGCCACTTCTGTACGTAACTAAGGGGGGTGGGAAGTGAAGAGATTCAACCTTTCCAATTCCTCAAAAATAATACAATTGGCTGTGTGACTGATTAAGGGTTATTTGCAGACATTGGTGGATGATCTCAAACACAGCACAGATTCTAAAGCAATACGGATCACCAGCATTCATGAAGCTGGGAATTTATTAGATTAGTCAGAGGCTCAGATCTCGTCAGAGAGATTTGGCATGAGGATACAGATAAAGGAATTATGAGGAGAAAAAAGAGGGCTTTTGTACAGAACAGGATGTTGGGTCTATAGTAATGCAATATTTAATAAGAACCAATATCTTCCACGCTGAAGAGCTGCCTCTGACAGAGACCACCTCTGTGTGAGAGCGCAGGGAAGGAAAAAATCCTTCCCCTTTAGCCACTGAATATCAAGACCTGCCCACTATTTCTGGTTGTGCGTCCAAAGCTGAAAGCACAGAGTCAGAAATGATGTTAAAAAAGCCTTTTCTGGCCATCCTCTCCACCCAGCTGAGAAGTGCTCAAGTGGGCTGTGCCTGGAGCAGCTCCAGCTTGAAAACTTCATCTGCCAAATGTTGCAGAGATCAAAGCTTGCCCCGTACCCACAGATTCTTAAAGAGCAAGAGGAAGCCGTGGCTCTGCTCCGGCAGCCTGCCAGGCAGGACTCAAACCTCTCCCGAATTCCAGGTGGGCAGGGGGAGTGCTGGGCCTTTCTGGAAGGAGGCTGTTGCTGGAAGGAACTATTTATACCCCAGACTGGTCCTAAAATGGTTATTTATGACAAAAAACCCCAACAAAACAACTCAAACCAATCCACTACAGCCCCTCCTTGCTGAAGTTACTGGATTTGACTGTTTAACATGTTGGAGGGAGAAAATGGTCAAACTGGAGAATTTCTGATAAAACCATATTTGGTTGCAAGTCTTGAATGAAGACAAGGCCTTAATCTTCAATTTTAAAGATTCCTTTAAAAATGGAATCGGCTTTTTATTAGCAGAAGGAGAGGTTAAAGGAAGTTATAGGAGTATTCCTCCCCCTCTAGGGAAGATGTCACTGAATTCTTCCCTTCCATGAGGACTTGCAAAGAAACCTGGAAGGATGAGATTTTCGGAGGACCAGAAAGCAGCGGGCAGGGAATTCTCAGAGAAATTCAGCCTTAGAATCTCCTTCTGCAGAGGGTCCAGCCTGATGTGTGCCCTGGATTTCAAGGGAGGGCAGGAGCACAGTCCTGGGGAAGGTCCTGGTCCATCACAGGGATAAAGGACAAATGCTCTGGGAAAAAGGAAAACTTCTTCCCTTTCCTTCCCGCAATGCAAATCCGAACTCAGGCAAAAATTCCATAAGGAAAGAGGGATGATTGAAGGAGCAAGGCCACAAATGGAGAACTGAGAAATCTGCCTTAAAACCTGCGCTCAGCCTCGAAATTGTGGAGTTACAGGCACCGGGATCATCCTGCCACCCCCTCCCAGAGCCAGGAAACCCTCCCTGCCTTTCAGAGGGGGAGCTGAGGCTCCTGAGGGTCTCTGCTGCTTGGCAGGGGGTGAATCACAGCCTGGAATTGGTGCAGGGAGCTCTGAGCAATGCGATTTTCGGGCAGGCAAGTGCTGGGAACACAGAATATCGTGGCATCAGCAAGAACAGCTCGGGCGGGTGACTCAGAGGCCGCGGTGGCAGCGGGGCGTTGTTATCCACAGAGCCCTGCTCACGGCCCTGCTGAGCCCCAGGGAAAACTGGGATTACGTGCTCAGGGGGGACGTGTGAACACTTTCGAGCAGGAGGATCCAATTAGATATTATGCAAAACCGGGAATGTTTCTGAATCAGAAGTGAGCAATAGCTGCAATTAATCCACCTTTGATATCTTGGATAGCAAAGGATCTGGAGAACGGAGAGTGGAGAAAGGCAGGGGAGGAAGATTTTCCAGAGGCTTTTGGAAGGAGCTGATGGCAGCACGGTTGGTTTGATAGCTGTGAAGGCTGCGGTGTCGAAATCAGAATTCAGCCCCCTAAAAGGCCAAGCCTGGCCGGGGTTTTTGTCTCTAATTCTGCCCCTGTGGGTGCAAACCTCCTGCTTGTGCAGCGCGCTGGCTCCCGGAGGGCACCGAGAGGAGCGTGGGAAGCCAAGCTGCTGTCCCCGCACCGCAGCCCGAGCCCGGGAGCGCTCAGGTGGAATTACTGCCGGCCCTCAGCTGTCACCGCCCGGCTGCGGCTGCACCACCGGCTCCGTGCCCGGGGTCGCGTTTATTTAAAGCCACCGGGACTCCGCTGGGTGACTTCTGGGTCAGCTGCTGCTGCAGGAGCCCAGGGCGGGGGCACGGGGATCTTCAGCAGCACTCTCAGGTCAAGGCAGAATTTACAATATGTTCCTCACTCCCGACCTTTCCTCCTCCTCCAAGCCTGCAGACAGTGTGCCCTGAGCAGAAATGAATAGGAAAAGGCTCCCACTCAGCGCCAGCTGTTCCACACCTTCCCTGCTCTCCAGGGAGCCACGACCAGGAACCCACAGCAATTCTGGGCTTACATGCTAAAAAAAAGTAGTGAAACTACTCTGGAAGATCCCTTTTTTTTTTTTTCCCCACAAAACCCCCGAACAGGGAAACAAATCAGCTCCTCAAACACATTTTCCCATTTTCTTTCTCTTCCACCTCCTCCCTACTCCAAAAAAATGATGTTATTTCCCTTGACCGGAATGTCTTCGTTGCGTTCTCAGTGGAGCCCTGCAAACGTCTTGAGGACAGAAAGGATGTCAGTCTGACAGCTTTCCTATGGCCCATTGATTCCAAAATTTCAGAAGAAAGTGACAATGTTCAGGGAGGCACTGTACTGTGCAAATTCCACTTAGACATTGATTTCTGTGAAAAGCCTTTGGAGACTCTGTCTGTGAGCAGCCTCAGCAGCCTGATGGGCACCTCTGGGCAGCAGCAATTAGCAGGAAACATCAATCTGGCAAGATCTGCAGGCAAAATACCTCGGGGACAGCAGGTAGAGGCTGTTCTGAGGCTGCTGTGGGAACATCTCCCGCGGGAATGTTGGATATTGTCACTGGAGGCTTTGGCTGCTGCTTCCCTGGTGGGAGCACACCGAGTTAGGCTCCAAAATTGTGTCTGGAATCCAGAGGAAAGCTTGGCCCCTGAAAGCTCACCCTGAACTCCAGATTTCTTCTTAAATGCGTCACGTCTGAGGCAAAACCTTGGGGAATTCCATGCAGAAGCGAAGGCTGGCTGAAGCTTTGGCAGGCAGGCCCAGCTCTTTAGCAGGCAGGTGCTGCAGTGACACGAGTGACAAGGTGTGACACTCCTCGGGATCAGCCCTGTGAGGATTTCATACCTGGACGTGTTTGCAAGCAGAGTAAAGACCAAAAGCGGAGTTACACTTCTGCTGTTTCTGAGAGAAAAAAGGGTTCAGATGCTGCCAGAAATGCGAAGGGTTTTGTTGGGTCGTGAACATCCCACATTTGCCAGGGAGATCTCGCGCTTGTTTGCCACGAGGGTGATGAGATGATCCGTCAGGAGGAGCCAAGGGGAAACACCGGCACGGCAAACAAACATTTTTCAGTTTGCTGTCTGGAAAAGGACGGGGAGCTGAGAGCAGAGGAGGGCAAAGCTCCGGCGCTGCTCTCCCAGCCGCTCTCCTGCTGCCTTCTCCCTGCAAATCCAGCAGCTGCAGCACACTCCCCCCAGCTCCTGGAAACCCGGTCAGGCTTGGCTGGAGCAGGCTCCTCAGGGAGGGCCAGGGCAGGGGGGAGCGGCAGGGATGCTCCCTGGGTGCTGCACCGCTGCTGCTGCACCGCTGCTGCTGCACCGCTGCCTCAAACGCGAGGCTGCAACCTTGCAGCCCTGGCCTGCCCTTGGCCCCGCGGCAAATCCATATCTGGATTAGCTCAGCCACGCTGGAAATCTCTGGGGGCTCCAGGAATTAGGCTGGCTTTGCTGCACTTAATTCACAAGGGAATTTGCTCCCCTTTGGACTCTTTCTCCCTCTGAACACCACTCTGTTTCTCCTCTGCACGGGAACCTCGGCGAGGCCAGAGCCAGGTGCCATTTGCGCCTTTTCCCTGTGCTTCTGATCCCTTTTCCCCAGGAAAATGCAGCTTTTTGGGCCCTGGCAGGGAAAAGCACTCCCTTTTCCAGCCGGCTCCTTCAGTGCTTCTTTCTTCTCTGCTGAGGAGCTGTCAGCAGGAAAATCAAAAGCGCTGCTCAGAGCAGGACTCCCCAAACACCTTCACGGCCACCAAAATGTTCCCAAATGATGGCAGTTCTGGGGCTAGAGAAAAGAACGTTGTTTTTAGGACTGAAAACTCAAACCCTCCAAAGCTGGGAATTAACAGAGTGGTCCGTGTAATTGCAGTTTGTACCACGAGGATGTGTACTGGATACAGCCTTTAATTGCGTGATCACACAGTCTTAATTTTTAGGTTTTGGTGTTTAAGTTTCCCTATTTCATGCAAAATATTTGGAATTTTCTTCTGTTTCATTTTCCCAAATTAAAACATTTTTTCCCTAAAAACAGACACACCAAATCTTTTCATTTGTACAACGTTCAAACGTGAAATTTTAACTTTCCTCATGATGCGTATAAAGACAAAAATAATTACTGTGAAAATATTTCTATTTAAACTAAAAAAAAAATCTTGTGGAAGAGAGAGAAGGATATGAAAGGGAATTTTGATTCCTTTATCCAGGGGTTTTTACCCCTCCCTAACCACCACGAAGTGAATTCCTGATGAATGGACACAGGAGATGAGCTATAAATGGCTCCTCCAACTCCGCCAGGGAGCTGGAGCTGCCTGGAAAAGGCTGGAATTGCTGTGCCCATCTCCCTGTCCGTGGCCCTTCCTTTGTAAAGCCAATTCTGTTCCTGCAGTCAGAGCTCAGAAAAACCAGAACGGGCCCAAGGGGCTGATCCTGCCCATCTCAAACCATTCCATCCCTTTTACACCTCAAAGACACTCTTCTCCATGTCCCTGCTTTTTTTTTTTGCTGTCCCACCCTGCATTTTCTGCATGGCTCTGCCTCCTCGAGATAGTTTTGCATTATGAAAGGGCAACAGGAGAAGAGAAAAAACTGTTGCTGTATTTAGCATTGATTTTTCCCCTTCACTCTGAGTCACAGAAGCTAACATTTAATTAATTTCTGACACTTTGACAGCTCCTAAGAAGACATTTGTAGAGCTATCAAGTGCTGCTGATAGCACTGTCAGACAGACACTTTTTGAATTATCAGCTATTAAGGACCCATATGCAACAAATTTCCAAGGATTATTATCCAAATTGTTCTCTGAATGAGAAAAGCACACAAAAGCTCAGTGAAACATAAAGAAACCATTGTTCCCAGGTGAATTTGATATTTGCAAATGTTTTGCTATTTTGATCACTTACGTGGTTTAATAAATCGAAGGCACTTTGTCTTTTATTAAGGAAATTAAGTGGCCCTGGTTTGGGGTGTCTGAGAGCACGGCCAGATTTCCCAGTCACTGTGGTCTTTATGGAGATACGGATTGGGAAACGTGGAATATTTGCTCCTAGGAAGTGCTGAGCAGGGAATGAGGCCACAGAACCACGGAATTGTTTAGGTGGAAAAGCCCAGCCAGCCCAGCTCACCACCACTAAACCACGTCCCCAGGTGCCACATCCAGAGGTTTTTGAGCACTTCCAGGGATGGTGACTCCACCTGGTCAGCCTGTCCCAGTGCTTGACAAGGCTTTCCATGGATTTGTTTTCCCTAATATCCAATGTAAACCTCCCCTGGCACAACTTGAGCTTGAAAAGCTCAGGAACTCCCAGTCGGGTGTGGGCACATCCAGCTCTACCTGCACCAAAGGTCAGGAATGATTTATAAACTGAGGGGATTCTCAAATTCGAGCCCAAATTGCTGCTACTGTGTGGAAATCCCTTCTCTAAGCGGGACACAGATGTGGTGTGGGAATATCCATCATTACAGCCCTGCCCTGGCAGCTCTGCAGTGAACCCCCTGACCAAGAGCTGAGATATCCTCCCCTCACAGCCAGGAAAAAACCTTTCCCAGGGGCCAGATACCCTGCCAGTCTCACTGCAAACGTGGAATTTATTTTTCGTATCCTGGCACCAGAGAGAGACCCCAAAACAGCAACACCCAGAGCTCCCCTCCACACTCCACATCCTCCTTTAGCTTTGTTTGTTCACCTCCCTCAGCACAGAGGAGCTTTTTGTTGTCTGAATTTCAAATTAATGACACACAAACCTCTGTCCCAGCAGCAGAATTTCTTTAGGATATTGTGACAGCACAGAGAGACAGAAAAGGTCCAAAAGCCACTCACAGTGGATAAAACAAACACCAAACCCTCCACAGGTTCTAGGGAACTCCACAGAAATCCCATGGGTTTGTTACATTTTACCTCTGGAGGAGCGCACAGCACGTGGCCATGGGCCAGGGAACGGTGGGGTGTTGCTGTGGTGACAAGATTTTCCAAGGAAAACCAGGAAAACCATCTTCCCAGTGCCGGGAGCTGCTGAGGGCTGTGGGGTGGCAGCAGTGCTGTCCCCACCGTGCCCCCCTTCACCGTAACCCCACTGGGGCAATGGCACAGGCAGCACAGCCCAGCCCTGACTGCAAAGCTGCTGCTGTCAAGTTCCATCATTGTCACTATTCAGGTCCTGGGTTTTAAAATTTATTTATTTCGCTGCTGGAGGAAAAAAAAAAAGGAAAAGACAAAAGAAAAAAAATAAAAGGAATACAGCCCAAAGCCCCATGAAGCACATGGAAAATAAACAAAGTGGGTCATGGCACTTCTGCCTGGAACTGTGCACACCTAACAGGGAGCAGGGAATGCCAGGGGCCAAAAAATCCCAGATCCTCTGCCTGACCCAACCGTAACACAGAGCAACTGGCACAGAAATCTGGGGGGGAGCTGGAAGTAAAAACCAGCTTCTGGAATCCCTGCCTGGATCAGTTCTGCATCCCATTTCCAGCCAAACATTTCACCCAGGGCAGGGAGAACAGGCTCCAGGGAATGCCGCCAGCGGGGCAGCCCAAGCCTGATTGCTGCGTTTTTGCTTTCCATGCTGACCTCCAACGGCCTCTCCAACGCCTCCGTGCCAGGGTGGAGCTGGCACCTGGCACTCGGACCCCCATGGATCCCCTCAACCTCTCGTGGTACGACGGGGACAGGAACTGGAGCAGGGCCCTGAACGCCTCGGACGCGGCGCAGAAGCCGCACTACAACTACTACGCCGTGCTGCTCACCCTCCTCATCTTCGTCATCGTCTTTGGCAACGTCCTGGTGTGCATGGCGGTGTCCAGGGAGAGAGCCCTGCAGACCACCACCAACTACCTGATCGTCAGCCTGGCCGTGGCAGACCTGCTGGTGGCCACGCTGGTCATGCCCTGGGTGGTCTACCTGGAGGTAAGAGCTCGGAACTCCTGGGTGAAGGAAGGATGGGGAGGGTTTAGCAGCCTGGAAATCAGCTCCTGCAAGGCCTCTTGAATTTCCCCCGAAGTGTTTTTCATTCCCTAAATACAGGTTTTTTCATTCCCCGAAGTGCTGGTTTTTTCATTTCCGAAATTGCATTTTTTCCCATTCCTGAAATTGTAGCTTTTTCGTTCCCGAAATTGCCATTTTTTTGCAGGAGGTGGATGTGAGGGCAGGTGACTTGAAACCCCAGTGCTGCTCAGAGGACTAAATGGCAGTCCAATCACACCAGAAATGCGGGGTCAAGAGGGAAAGGGCCCCAATTTTGTGTTCAAAACTCCACCGTGGGTATCACACTGAAACCACATCAAAATTGTGGAGGTGGAAGGGACCCACAAGGATCATTGAATCCAGCAATCAAAACAAAAAAAGCAATCAAGGCCCTGTTTCTGAAGGGCTGCAGGAAGGCAATTATGGAAACAGGATGGGAATCCACAGCTTTTATGTCACAATATAAGAGAGAAAATCACTTCTCACACCTCTGCCTTCAGCACAAAACTGCCCTGAGTTTACAGTTAATTTCCCGGCGCTCACTTCTGGGAGGGAAAGATAACACAGGGAGGGGAGCAGGGGAAGGAGCCAGAATCAATGAGCCCGTTAAGTCCTGATGCGAAGCAAAACAAACCCACCGACGTGACACGGGCTGTGGAGGGAGCACAGTGCTAATTATCACTCGAGTTAATGATTGTTTTCATGGCACTCCAAGAACGGAAAGCCTCGTGCCTCTGCTGAAGCTCGTCGGCATGGCCACAGGCTGGTGGGAGTGCAGGCAGTGCCTCTGGGACTTTTCATGTCCTTCTGTTCCAGTCCTTTTTTATCACAACCAATTCGAAGCGGGGGCTGATGCTGGGAGAAGCTCCTGCTCCCTCAGGTCCGGCCAGAAGAATCTCTCAGACCCTCTTCATTTTAAGGCAGAAGAATAAACCCCAAATGAAGCCGAATTCTCTCCCCTCTCTGGGCTCGTGTGCCGGGGTTGGTCAGGAGCCACAGCTGCCTTAATCTGCCAATTGGTTTTGTGTCACGAGCTTGGGCTAAAACTCAAAATCAAAATGAAACACTTAAAAACCCTCCAGCCTTTGTGCAAACAGATCTTTTACCCCCAGATTTTGGAGGTTTCTCCTACACAAATGAAAAAACCAAGAGAAAGAAGTGCTGCAGTTCTCGGCTTCTCCCAAAGCATGGCCTTGGGAAACTGGGTTTGCACAGGTTTGGATCTGGCTGGAAACCTTTGCCTTTGGGCAAATTCTCCTCAAAGTTCCTGATGTAACTGTCTCTTAAGTGCTTTTTTAATCACTGAGTATTCATCTGTCACTCAGGCTTCAATGCAGTCATTCTTCCTTCTTTATGCTGCCTATGGTTATGTATATCAGAGCAGAAATAACTGAAGAATAGATATCTTATTCATTCTATTTTCAAATGCAGTAGGGCTCTATTTTTGTTAGAGGGAAATATACTTTTTTTTCATCACATGTCAAACACAGCAGTCCGAATAATTGCTATTAAACTTAATTGGCAAAGTTCAGCTTCAACAGCAAGAGAAGTGAAGAGAAAAAAGGCTACTGGTGCCTGGAAGTGTTATCATTAGTTCCTTGTCTTTAGCACATCGTGTGGAGTGTTAAAGGCTTTTCACTCTGAATTAAACTCATTTTGTTAAAAAAAAAACCCCAACAAAGCAAAACTCAAAAAGGTGAGGAATGCCTACCCCGATTTTTTTAAACTAAGAAATGAAGGGAAGCTCCTGCCTGTCTGCTGATGACCTTTGCTGGGTGTAATTAGAAAAATTGTCTAGGAAAAAGCTGTAAGTACAATTAGAGGTGCTTGGGAATCAAAATGAATGTACTTCCCTCCTCATTCTGCCTTGAAATGCTTCAGAGAGCTGTTTAGGCTCCATCATCTTCCCTTCTGAGCTGGAGGAGCCTTGTGCTCCCTGATGTCACTGGAATGTGAGGCCAGGTGTGCTGTTTGGGCTGCCCAAATCCACGCAGAGCAGCAGGGTGGAATCGGGCAGGATGGAATCACACCAGCCCCGGGGGGAATGGTTTGGAAGGGGCAGAGCTCTGCCTTTGGACCAGCACAAGCCCAGCCACCCCCCAGGCTCTCCGTCCTCGTGCCAAACTCTCCCTTTGTGCCCTCTCAGCAGCCCAGCCCCAGGGAGCTGCTCACTAGCCCCTTCTCTCTTTGCAGGTGGTTGGGGAGTGGCGTTTCAGTCGCATCCACTGTGATATCTTTGTCACCCTGGACGTGATGATGTGCACTGCCAGCATCCTCAACCTCTGTGCCATCAGCATCGACAGGTGAGGGCTCTGTGCCACCGGGCTGTGCCAAACCCCGGGCAGCGAGTGCCAGCCACCTGTGCGTGGTCCCATTTTACCTGGGACGCAGGGGCTTGAAAACGGTGGGAGTTTCTTGAAGAGCAACTTCAAGGATCTCGATGAGCCCTGAGCAGGGATTTTGTCGGAAGGCGCAGAAACACCGGTCCTGGGAATGCAGATGGAATTGTCTCTGCGATCCCATGAGTCTGGTCCATCTGTTAGTATTCTGGGATGGCGCAGCAGGCGTTAGTGGGAAGCGGTGGAAGGAAAAGGCCGCGCACCTCCCGAGCCAGGGGCTGCAGCCGCCCTGGCACACGTGAAACGCGCCCTGCCTCGGCCCCGCTGCTGGGCAGAGCTGGGTGCCGTGGCAGCCCCGGCAGGCTGGCAGCAGGCGGGTGTGTGTCCCTGCAGGTACACGGCCGTGGCCATGCCCATGCTCTACAACACCCGCTACAGCTCCAAGCGCAGGGTCACCGTCATGATCGCCGTGGTCTGGGTGCTCTCCTTTGCCATCTCCTGCCCGCTCCTCTTCGGCCTCAACAACACAGGTGAGGGCACTGCCACCTGCAGCTGCCTCCTGGTGTCTTCCTGGGTCCCCAGACAGCCAGGAATAAACGTGGGGTCGGGTCTGAGGTGTGTTTGAAGTGTTCTCTCCCACTGACATCCCACAATATTCACCGGCTGCTTCTGGGACCGTTTCATCTCTTGCTGTTCCAGACCAGAGTTTCAAACTCATCAGAACTGAGGAGATGTGCAAGTTCACACAACACTGGCCAAGGTTACCCTAACATTTGTCCACTACAAATTCAAAATCCTTCTTCTATTAAAACACAAAAAAAGGGAAAGCCATGGGGCAAAACCTTCCCCGAGGCAGGAGAGAAAAGGACTGGCAGTTCAGGCAGCAGTTTCCTGGGAAGACTGGGTTGGACACAGCATGGGATCGGCAGTCCTTAGCTGCAGGGGAAGCAGTAGCCAGAGATTTTGGGGTGATGTGACTCCCTACAGCCCGAGGGGAGCTGGCGGGGTGGTCCCCAGCAGGGACAACAATCGTGAAAGGTTTTCTCTTCCAGACGAGAAGGAGTGCATCATTGGCAACCCTGCCTTCGTGGTGTACTCCTCCATCGTGTCCTTCTACGTGCCCTTCATCGTCACCCTGCTGGTGTACGTGCAGATCTACATCGTGCTGCGGCGGCGCAGGAAGCGCGTCAGCACCAAGCGCAGCAGCCACGTGCTGGACTCGGACACGCAGGCCCCCCTGAAGGTATCCCAGTGCTCTCCATCCTCCCCCTCCCTGCTCCTCCTGCCCCAAACCACCCTGGCTGGACTAGGCGAAACACTGCCTCACAAAGGTGGATGCTGTGCTCAGTCTGGGGTCCCAGTTACTCAGTCTGGGGTCTCAGTTGCTCAGTCTGGGGTCCCAGTTGCACATCCTGGGGTCCCGGTTGCACATCCTGGGGTCCCAGTTGCTCAGTCTGGGGTCCCACTTGCATGTCCTGGGGTCCCAGTTGCTCATCCTGGGGTCCCAGTTGCTCAGTCTGGGGTCCCAGTTGCACATCCTGGGGTCCCAGCTCGCTGGCTGGTGCTCCTCAGGCCTTTCTGGATCTCGGGGGGTGTTCCAGCGGCAGATCTGCACCAGGAGCCGCTGCATTAACCCACAGCATTGCCTTGGGCTGGGCTGGGCTGCCCAAGGACAGGGCTGCACCATTGTCTGAGTCAGTCCTGCAGAATCACAGAATCAACGAATGGTTTGGGTCAGAAGGGACATTAAAGACCACGGCAGGGACATTTTCCACTATCCCAGGTTCCTCCAAGGCCCATCCAACGTGGCCTTGGACACTTCCAGGGATGAGGCAGCCACGGCTTCTCTGGGCACCCTGTGTCAGGGCCTCCCCACCCTCACAGGGAGGAATTTCTCCCTCATATCCAGTCTAACGCCACCCTCCTCCAGCCTAAGGCCATGGCCCTGTGCCCCATCACTGCAAGCCCCTCTCCGGCTCTCGTGTAACCCCCCGTAGGTGCTGGGGGGTGTCCCCAAAGCTCGGTGGCAGTGCCCGGCACGGCTGGGGTGCGCGGCTCCTCCCTGAGAAGGGCAGCTCCGCAGGGAACAGCCTCTCCCAGCGGGACGGAGCCCAGCTGGGCCGGCTGGCTGTGAAACCACGGTCAAAGCACCAAACCACGGCTCTGGCAGCACGGGCAGCGCAGCCAGGGGGGTGTGCAGGCCCAGGGGGCCGCAGGGCCGCTGGGAAGGGGGCAGCGGCGCAGGGATGCACACACACCAGCAGATCTTCGTGGCCTCCTTCCGCTGCTGCACAGCACCGGGGCAGCAGCCTCCATCCCTGCTCCTCCACGGCACCTTTCCATCCTGCTCGGCACCTCAGCCGCACTGACGAATTCCCGACTGATTCCTTTGTACTCCCACGTGCCTCCCTTACCAGCTTCCCTTCCCAACCCCTCTCTGCCTGTGTAACCTCTGAGCTGGTGCTTGCCCCTTAGGACAAATGCACTCATCCAGAAGACGTCAAGCTCTGCACAGTTATTGTGAAGTCCAATGGGAGCTTCCAAGTTAATAAGCGCAAAGTGGTGAGTGTTAAAGAGAAGTGGGAGCTTTCCAGAGCCTTCAGCCTTCCCCTTCTCCCTCAGGACACGAGGTTAATTTATGTAGGGTGGGAGAAAAATAAACTTAAGAGCAAAGGTTACCATTCAATCTCAAAATTTAAATAGTCTTCCCATTCCTTGGAGTGAAGCAGGGGGTTTAAGCTCACGGAGCTCAAAAAGCCAGATTAAGCTCACCTAAAGATCAGCTCTAAAAGCCATGGCATTTGAACATTTTTGTGCCTTTGATTTCCTTCTCCTCTCTGTTATTTAAATCTTGGACCGCATTGGCTTTGTTGGGTTTTGCTTGTTGATTCCATTTTTATTTATTTGCATTCCGAAAACCCGAATAAAATCTGTGGAGAGTGGAGACAGCGTCTCCCCCATTTCTGAGCCTCTTTGTGCCAAAAAAGAGAATCCTCCAGTGCAGCTCTGTCAATCCCATCTGCCCAAAATATCTGTAAACACACCACGGCCCCTTCTCCAGGCGCCACGCAGGGAGGGAGAAGAGGGACTGACTGTTCTCCGACATCATCCAGCTTCACTCTGTAAGGAATGTTCGTTGCTCCTCTCTGTGTATTTACCTGTCATTATGTTGTGGACATTTGATTCTTGTCCAGGAGGCAGAGAGTCACATAGAAGAGATGGAAATGGAGATGGTGTCCAGTACCAGTCCCCCTGAGAAAACGGCCCTCAAACCCACAGCACCAAGTAACCACCAGTTGATTGTGCCAGTTGCTTCTAATCGGGGCAACAACTCTACCCTGCAGGCACCCCTGAACAGCCCTGGGAAGGTGGAGAAGAACGGCCACGCCAAAGAATCCCACCACACAGCCAAGGTCTTCGAGATCCACTCCCTGCCCAACGGCAAGACGAGGAACTTGCTCAAGGCCGTGATCAGGAGGAAACTGTCCCAGCAGAAGGAGAAGAAAGCCACGCAGATGCTGGCCATCGTGCTCGGTGAGAGCGTGCCCTGGCTGCCCTGGGGTCCCTGCGGAAATCCCAGTCCCCATGTCCAGTCCAGGCTGATTGTCCAGACCCCTCAGAATTCATTTCCCTTTGTACATTAGGGAACAGGCAGGCAAGGGGCTGCCCGTGGGAGGGGTCCCTCCTCCCCAGCCATGCACAGCTGGCACTGCTGCACTAAAGGTGCCCAAAGCTGCCCCTCTCAGGGGCATCTGGGCTCCCAAAACAGGGGAAGAGCTCGTGGGCTTTCTGGAAAAAAAGGCAGCGGAGCTCAGCAAAGCTGGCACCTCTGAAGGGCAGAGTCTCTGCTGTACCTGGGCTCATTAC
>VWPU01012372.1:0-28945 GCA_013398955.1 Callaeas wilsoni | reverse complement strand
ACCGATCCCCCACGGGCCTCCGGAACCGGCCCCGGTACCGGCCCTGCCACCGGCCCCCGGTGCCGACCGCCGGCGCGACCCCTCCCGCCCCCCGAGAAGCGTTTTTGTTGTCCCGTTTCCCAGGCGCTTTTCCCATCACCCCCCGCGCCATGGCGGTGACCGCCCGCGTCCCGGCCCAAGATGGCGCCCGCGTGAGGGAAGGGGTGATGTGTGAGCCGCTGTTTTTAATGTGCTTAAGGGCCGCAGGTGCTCCCGGGAGCGAGGAGCCGCAGCGCTGAGGGGCAGCGCTTAAAAAAACAACCAGATCGTTCCTCTGCCATCGTTCTCCCGGCGGCCCGTCCGTGAGGCTGCGGCCCCGCCCCGGGAGCTGCGCGGGGTGGCTGAGGGGCTGGCGGGACCATGGCGGAGGAAGGCGAGCGCCGCGACCCCGACCGCGACACGGCTCCTGTGGCGGAGGCTGGAGATGGGGCTGAGCCGGACAGCCAGGCCGGGGAAGACCCCGCGGGGAGCCCCGACGTGTACAGATACATTAAGGGAGACTTGTTCACCTCCGAGATCTATAAAGTAGAGATACAGAACCTGCCGAAATACATTGGGTTTAATGATGTGAAAAAGTTCCTTGCCAAGTACGGGCTCAATCCTCACAAGATAAAACTCTTCGGGAAGCAGACGTTCGCCTTCGTGACGTTCAAGAGCGAGGAGGAGCGGGACAAGGCCATGCGGGTGCTGCACGGCGCGCTCTGGAAGAGCCGCCACCTCAGCGTGCGCCTGGCCAAGCCCAAAGCCGACCCCATCGCCAAGAAAAGGAAGCAAGAAGAGGATTCGGAGCAGGGAGAGGTGAAGCGTCCGGCTCCCTCCGGAGAGGAGCCTCTGAGCAAGCGGATCGCGGATGTGGTGACCCCGCTGTGGAACGTGCCCTACGAGGAGCAGCTGGCCCAGAAGAAGCAGGAGTGCGAACAAGTGCTGCAGAAGCTGACAAAGTAATTCCTGTTTGTAACGTAATGTGTACAAGACTTGGCCTTGTGCTATGATATAGCTAAATTCACACCAATTGATACCTCTAAACTGAAGTGAGTTAGAGGTAGGTCAAAACTCGGATCCCCTGTCAGTTACAAGATAATCTGCGATGCTACAGCTTAAAAGCTGTTCCATCTGACAAAACTTGATATTGATGTTCTTGATCACCTTCAAAAGATTGCTTAATGAAGGGAAATTGCTTTTAAAGTCTGTTGTTCTATAAGCAGAAGGATGTTTGTGCCCGTAAAAAATGGCATTGTCACATGGTGTAAGAGAGAATTAATCCGTAGAGATGGCAAATTACTACTAGGGTTTTCTCTTTTTAAATCCCCTCAAAATTTTATGATTGGTCTTTGGAAATCAAAGTATCACTTCTGTCTCTTGCCTTGGATAAAACTGGCGTTATTTATCTTGCACAGGTACGTTGATAAATCCAGTACATAACTATTATAACTATATTTAACCCTTACTTTTTCAGGTTACAGCTCTTACAAAGTTGGAGAGGGTTTGCCTGTTAAAAAATTCTGGAAGAAACACTCTTCCATATGATAATCTGATTCTTTTTTTGTGCCCTATAAAAAAGGAAGTCTTGTGCAACTCTTGACCTCAGTTTTTCTAAATGTGTGCTTTACAATTTTTGTTTCTGATTTGGGCAGGGAAATAGGAAATAACAACAGAGCTTTATTACCTTGGTTGTTCCTGCAGAAGCAGAAATTTAATAAATTATGTTGCCCAGTGGAGGGAGTGAAAGCATCACCCTTACAGGTAATGTAATCTCAGGTAAAGTGTGGAACAGGGTTAATGAGCTGAGGGTTATGTTCATTATTTGGTCTTGAGAGACAGTGGACAAACTGAGTATTTGACTTCATTTTGTAATAAATGATGAATTTTAGATGTTACTGCCTTTCATGTAAATACTGTGTGGAAATACTAACAGGAAGCAGGAAAATTGATAACTGGATATTCTAACTTTAAAATGAATACACTGTCCTTGCAAGCCTGTGTTGGAAGGTAATACGTTCCTGAACAGAGGCAATATTTTGCTTTTTAAAAAACAAGATTTACTAATACTTTTTCGTTATTACTGTTAGTTCACACACATCAAAGTCCATGAGCATCCTCCATATGAGCTAAATGTCCTGTGTCCATTTTCAAATGCATTTAACCACATGAGATTTGTTTCAGGAGAAGCTTGGCATGTACAAATAAATGCTGTGTAAATATCTTACATAACTTTATTTTAAATCTAGACTGAATATCGCAACAAATGTGAGTTCTTGATTGGGATTGGTGTAAATCAAGAAGACAAAACTGTGGGTTGTCGTCTTGGCAAATATAAGGGTGGTACATGTGCTGTAGTGGAGCCATTTGATACTATTCACATTCCTGCTATTGCCAAAAAAGTAGTAAAAGCTTTCCAAGACTACATAAGGTGAGCATAAGTAAAATGAGTTATCCATAAAGGTTTTGATATCTTAATCAAAAATATTTATAAATTTAAATAGTGTGTGTTCTGAGCTTTAAGATCTAAGATATACCAGTCTCAAACTTCGGCGATTCTTTCTTTCCACCTTGTGCCCGGATCATGGGGTGTTTTTCCCTTGCTCCTGCTCAGCTGCTCAGAGATGGGGGGACAGGTACCAGCTGAATACAGCTTTATTGCAAGCAATGGGATGTGTTAGTCTACAGTAAAAAGTGTGTGTTACTCAGGAGCTTCTTCCACTAACTGTAAAGAAGCACCCAGAAAAACTTCTGAAAGGAGAATCAAATAACCAAGGTGCATTGCTTCCTTGGATGAGAAGAATCATCCTACAGAAAGGAATAAACCAAAAGTTGAACATTTAAGCAAGAGTACTTTTTTTGAAAAAGGGATGCTTTCTTTAAAAAGCAGTTCAATCTGCAAAAATGGAAACCTCAGAAGAATCATGAAGATGGAAGATTTGAACCTAGCATGAAGCAGAGAAGCTAATGAAAGCATTATGAAAAGTTATGTCACTCTCTGAATGCAGTAAGAAGCTGCCTCTTGCCTCTGTCTTAATTTTGCATGGGTTAAAACGGGTAAAAGGATTGTGAGAAGGAGGGACAGATTATTTTGCTTTAGGGGATATTATCCATCCCTCTTTCTTAGCTGAGATTTGGAAGTCATTCTTCTCTTGACAAATTCAGTGCCCTCTTTTTGTACTCAGCATTTTTTCCATCACTTCACATAGTGACCTTCTTTTGATTCAATAAGCTGTTTAATGTTACACAAAAAAATAATTCTCTGTATAAGTAACCGAGCTCCTGCACATTGCAGGTCAACTCCTTACTCGGTGTACAGCCCCGAAACCTACGAAGGTCACTGGAAACAGCTCACGGTCCGCACCAGCCGCAACGGCCACGTCATGGCAATTGCTTATTTGAATCCCCAGGTATTTCACTCGATGCGTATTGTGCAGCCCAGACCCACAGCTTTAGAACTACTTAAGTTTGGTTTTATGAGTTGTGCGTGCAAAAGAGAAATAGAAGAATTATTTGGTGTGGTTTACCTTGCTTCACTGCTCTCATTCTGTTTAGACTAATCTGATACATGGAAATGAACAAATAAGTAATATGCTTATGTAAAGCATGCACTAAATCATATCTTGAAGCCACTAAAATGATTTTTCTCCCTTCTCTCACATGAAACCCTTAGAAATTGAGTAAAGAAGAGCTAGATGACCTGAAAATATCTCTGGCAAAATACTTCACAGAAGGAATGGGAAAGAGCAGTGGTGTTACTTCTCTGTACTTCGTGGAGGAAGGACAGAGGTGAGGGAGTTGGCTTTGCTCTGGGGGATTTTGGTGGTGGCTGGATTTTTGGTGTTTGCAGAAAAGCAGTTGGCACTTTCATAGCATTGTTTTGTCTTCTTCATAGAAGTAGCAGCAGTTGTTATCAATTTGTTGAAGTTACTCAGCTTTTCTACAAGAGACTCCTGAAATTTCCCATTCTCTGGATGAAGGGAGCAAGAGTGTCAGTGGGTGAAGCCACTGGCCATTGCTGGCTGTCCAGCTGTAGAAGTGTTTACTGCAGTAGATGAATGTTTATTACCATCAAGTAGCTTCTGCCTTTCTTCCCTGTTCATGTGAATTTTTCAATCTCCCCGTCCTCCACAGAGCACAAGGCCCACACCTTCCTCATCCAGAGATGGTGGAGGTCCTTGCACACTCAGGCATTTATGGCCAAGGAGAGTCTCTAGGAGCAGATGATAAATGTTACTGCTTAGGATTGTAGCACTACAATTTTTAGGATGACTACAGCTTTGGTAAAGATTGTAACAAACATGTTTGTCTTCTTTTCTTGGTTTTATTTGCTCCTCTCTGTCTCCCCATTCCTCCCCTACCCCCAGGAAATCTCCCAATCTAGAAGACTTGCCTTTGGAGCATGTGGCTGGTGATAAGTACATATATGAAGAACTCCTTGGCCTAAAATTCAGAATTTCTCCTCATGCATTTTTTCAAGTAAGGATGATGTGAAGCTGCTCATTTAACTGGATTTGCATGAATGCCCTTGAGCTTGACTAATGCTGTGGAACAAGCTGTTACTTACCTAGAGATTTTATATATTTGGTGTGATTAAATAGCAGTAAGTATTATGTTTGGCTGTAAAAGCAGTGAATGACTAAACTTGATGAGAGCACGTTGAAGACAGCTTTTTCTATCTACTAGTTCATTATAATTTTCTTCCTGCTTCATGGCAGCCTTTTGTAAGATGGAACATGCAATAATACAGTTCAGTAGTCTTTTATTACTAATTTTCGTTTGCTTTTCCCAAACTTATTTCTGCCCTTCCAACACTTTAAAATGTGTTTTTAACTTATAACGATTTGTCTTTTAGGAACAAGAAAACATGCTTTACTAAGACTCATTAGAATGTATTTACTGTTTATGAAGAAGTAGATCTATTGGAAACTTAATTTCCCAGGTGAACACACAAGCTGCAGAAGTTTTGTACACTGCCATCGGGGAGTGGGCACAACTGAGCCAAGAGAGCACCGTGCTGGACGTCTGTTGTGGGACAGGAACCATTGGGATTTCTTTAGCAAAGGTTGGCAATTTCTCTTCCTAGATGGAAGCTTTTTACCTATTTTTAACTGTGGCTACAAGGAAAGAAAATACCTAATGTATGTGAAATGCAAAAGATTATATCTTAATTTTTTGAATTAATTTGTAATTGAACTGCCTGCAGCTCTTTACCACATCATTATGAAAGCTCACCGTTGTGCTGAGCAGCCTAGGTAGGAGTCAAAGTCCCTGTTAACTGCTGATGCTATGAAAAATGGTCAAAATCACACATACATAACACAGAGGGATATTTTTCCTTTGGTTCTGCAGAGGGTGAAGAAGGTAATTGGAATTGAGCTCTGCCAAGAAGCTGTGCAGGATGCCAAAGCAAATGCCCAGATCAATGGTGAGTTAGCTGAAATGCTAAGGCCTTTGTTTGGTAAGGAGTAGTTGTACAGCCAGTTGTTCTTTACCTTATCTAAGCAGCCTGGAATTACATGTTGTTGATAGTGATCTTGTCCAGTTTAAACACTTAATCGCTCTTGAAAACAAATACCTTGTTCGTCTGTGAGATCAATTTTCCAGTTGAACAGCTTTTTTTTTTAATTGAAAAGTAAAACATTTATTTCAGTGTAAAAATGAGATGAAACCACAGCTACCCTCCTAAAGAAAACATTAACATAGCTGGTGTTTGTGGGCTTTTGCTTTAGTCCAGATAATGGAGGATGCTCAAATTACTGTTGTTTAAATGATCTGGAGTTAACAGTGATTGTTTAAATTACACTGATTCCAGGCTAGACTAAACAATTTGTAGTTTCTGAAGCATCTGAACTTAATATCCAAGGTGAAGAACTGAAAGCTGCTTTGACTGGACCAGTACTCAGATAACTTTTCTTCTTCTTACAGAACTGGATAATATTGAATTTTACTGTGGGAAGGCAGAAGATATTGTTCCTTCCCTAATGAACCTTTTAGCTCCTCAGAACCTGATCACAATTGTAGATCCACCACGAGCAGGGCTGCGTAAGTTCACCAGTTAGGGTTTCAGTCTGTTCTCTTAATGGGTGCTGGGTGGGAAACTGAAGAAAACGCCATTGGGATAAATGGAGTGGAGGCTTCAGGTACAGCTTGAAGCAACATTGCAGCAGTTTTGTTCATGCTGAGTATAACCTGGCATTTTCTGTGAGGCTCTTGCTGAACACAGAACCAGTAAACAGCTGTTGTGGTTTGATCATCTAGATTCCAAGGTAATTCTTGCCCTTAGAAGAGCTGAACATCTGAAGAAGCTCATCTATGTCTCCTGCAATCCCAGAGCCGCAATGAATAACTTTGTGGAGTGAGTGTTTCTTGCATTGACTTACTAAATGTAGTAAGAAAATAGGTGGTTTTTGAGGAGGGGGGACCATTGCTGGATTTTTATTTGTAAGCCTCAAGGAACATAGCTTACCTTTCACCAGAAACAGCTGGAAGCTGTGGCAGCTGGTTTGGAATGGTATTGTTCAATACACAACTTGTAATGGAAGTATTAGGGGTCGTGAATAAGCCTATCATGGAATTGAGGCTTGGGGAAGAAAAAACCCTCTGAGACAAGTAGCAGTGATGAGCAGTGTACTAAAATACTAATACATGTCTTCCTGCCCTTCTTTCCCTTTCCCATCAAGCCTGTGCCGGGCCCCTTCCAACAGGGTGAAAGGAGCCTCTTTCCGCCCTGTGAAAGCCATGGCTGTGGATCTGTTCCCTCAGACGAGGCACTGTGAGTTACTCATCTTCTTTGAGAGGGTGGAATACGCCAACGGCAGCTCTGCCGCAGCAGCACCCGCTGCCAGCCACATCGCAGCAGCAGCAGCAGCAGCGTGTGGCTCCGAGGGCGTGGATGGCATCCGCCCAGCGGCCAGGGAGGGGAGCCAGGCAGCTGCTGGCCACGGGGACTGCAGTCCAAGAGAGGGGTCACCTTAACTCCTGAGACACTGTGCAGAAACTGCTTTGGCTTTTTAACTGCATCAGTAACATCACTTGTGTAACATCCAGGTAATAAATCTCTGTACAACAGAGTAATTGCAAGGCTTCCAACTTACTTCATCATCCTAACTTGAATTAAATTTCATTATCATAGAATCCCAGAAGGGTTTGTGTTGGAAGAGACCTTGATCATCTCATGAGCACTCCTCTGACCCAGGCAGGGACACCTTCCACTCAGCTGGGTTGCTCAGAGCCCCATCCAAGCTGGTCTTGAACACTTCCAGGGGGACAGGATGTTACACACGATCAGGCTAAATCCTGCTTTTCTCATCCTGCCTAGATACACATTTATATCTGTCTATATCTACACACTCAATTCCCAGAGCAGGTCATCTTGCTGGGAACCTGGACTTGTCAGTACTTCATCCAGCTCTGGCCCCCTGTCAAACCTGTGCCGTGGTTTTTCAGTAAGCAAGTGAAGATGTAGCAACCTTAACCCTTCCATAAATCATGTACTTGTTAAATCTTCACTAGGAAATAACAAACTCAGTCTACTACACTTCACACAGCTGAAGTCAGTCTTACTCTCAGACTGTAGCATCACTGACAAGATAATAAAGGCTTTAGGTTTCCTACACCATACTGCTAAAAGGTGTGATGACTTTGCTGGAGCCAGGCCCTCACCACTGAAAACTGACAGCCAGAAGTGAACTGTGCAGAGAGCAGCACCCTACAGCGCAGTGCCAGTGCAGCTACTGGGGGTGAAGACAAATCTGGCTGAGACTCAGCCCTTGCACAAGGTGCTCTCCAGGCAGGACCTGCGCTACAGCCAGAGGCTCAGCAGCTGCAATGGACTGTGGCCCATGCTACTGAACAGACAGCAACACTGCTAGAAGGAATGACCATCTTAAATTACTTCTAATACACATTTAATATGCTCTAACAACAACAAAAAAATGCTACTACAGCCCATGACTGTGCTGACACCCCACCTTTCCAGTGACAAGAGGTACCAAAACCAGCACTTTGGGTTGTAACATTTGCAACCTTGACATGGTTTTAAGTAAAAATACAAATCCCAATTACAAAAAAAGGTAATTTAATTTCATTCTAAGTGTTAAGCCATGTAAACATTCAATTCCTCACCCAAAAAGTGAATCAGTATTTCCATAAGCAGTGAGCCTGCACTGATCTAATTTTTCTTTAAAAATACCTAGAGGACTTGAGGAATAAGAGTTCCTTTCTCTAGATATGCTTAAGCTATCATAATACTGATCACACTGGCACATTTTATAATATCAAACTTTATTGCTCGAAACTAATTGTCTGAAAAATACACATGTAGTACTCAAAGACCGAACACAGAGGATTACATGATTGTGCAGAAAAAAAGCAAGCAGAGGCTCAGTGAAAATGAGGCTTTATAGTTGTACCAATTTAGCACTGGCACCAAGCAACTGCACCCAACACAACTCAAACAGCAACCACTGTTACCTGCTGGGGCAATAAGGATGAACTTTGTTTTGTTTTCCCACGTTCTCAGATACACATTGAAATACTGTCATCGATAATTTTATTTGGTTAATAACAGCATGGCTTCTTGCACTTCACATTTCTTCCCACGGAAAGTTAGGAGGCTGTCACTTCCTGACTTTCACTCCAGAACCAAAGTACAGTTTAGTGATAAGATAGTAAGATTAATAAGATAATCATGATGCTTTTAAATACTTGGACATTACAAATATATTTGTATAAAGCCTAACAGCATCACAGGAGAATGGAAGTTTACATACAACAGTTAAGTTTATGCATAATAGTCTTTCCAAAGTTCTGAGTACCCAACTAATTCATCAGTTTTGTCTAATAAATATGTTAAAAAAAGCTGATGACTGGTGTTTCAGTAGGTAGCATCTGACTAGTCACCGGAAGTCACAGTAAGTTTTCCGTCAGTACCATGAAGATTTGAATGCACACGAATTTAATCCTTAAAGTCAATATACCACACTTTTGTCAAGAAGCACATAATATGCAAAGCAAAAACTGTCTAATCCCCAAAGGATGGAACAGTTCTTAAAAATACACTCCATCCCTATAAAAATACCCATCTTCCCCTGGATATAGAAGGGATAAATAACAAGTATCAGTGACAAAAGCAGCAGTTTTATGCATTCATACAATCAGATCTAAACCTTTACAGCCGATTACCTAGAAAACACACAAGAGTTACAAGACAAGTTTAGGATACATCTTGAATCACACTGTAAGTGTTCATGCAGAAGCTGAAGTTAATGCAATGATCTATCCTCTATCACAGCAGCTCGTGCTTATGTGCAAATGCAAGACTGTTACACTCCAAACAATAGTAAACATTGAAACACAAGAATACTTCACAATGACATAAACAGCAGTTACGTTGTTTGTTCCAGCAGTTATTGCGCTATTTTCTGGACATCTCTCCAGTTAAAGGCTGCAGCAAGGTCTAATACCATCTTTTTTTGTTTGTTTTTGTTTAGAATGCATAATATACGTTCTAGGCTTTGGTTCACAATGAAATCTCTGGATGTTTTAATTAAGGGCAATGGTCACCTTGTGATTCTGATAGTGGCAGACTGAGGTAATACAGCAATCCTCTTAAAATTAATGAAAACAAATTGGTAAGTGAGGCATCTGTGGATATTCTGCAGGTGACCTGCAAATGCATTGACATTCTGATTTCAGAAAAATAAAAAGATCTACAAGGGTGATTTGTCTTTTACAGTGCCATCCAAGTACAGATTTTTCTGCTGAAAACACAAGCTGAAATAAAACCTATCTAAGAGTAATACATTTAGGCATAGAAGATAAAAGCCCTGTCTTTATGAAAACAAACAGAAAAGTCCCAATAAAAACAATGAAAAGAGACAAACAGCAATCACTGCTTGTCACTACTGCACCAATATTATATACCCTTCAAAAGATGGAGATTTATTAAAGCTATACAAAAAAAAGCAGAGGCAGTGGGTTTTTTTGTGGTTTTTTTTNTTTTTTTTTTTTTTTTCTTTTTTAGACAGGCCACTTCTTTAAATAATAGTTTATATATTGTCTTCCAACTACCCGTATCCTGTTGTAACAGGATTACAATTCATGGAACTAAAAAGCTAAATATAATAATAAAAAATGGGTGGATTCATATTTGCAGAGACCTCCAAGCATATCATTTAAACACAAACAGGTAAGACTCCATGACTCCTCCTGTTTAACCTCAAACGTTATATGCAACACATTAGAGAACATTAGTTTGGAATATAAATTAAAATCCACATATTTCCAAAGTAACGTGTGATGTTTAAAGAGGTCTTACAATACTGATGCCAACATTTTAAAAATCCAGTAGGCACTAAATTCAATATACTGCAGCACTCTCTATGTAACATGGTAAATAAAAAAACAAAACCACACCAAAATCAGCATAAAACCAAAACAAAACCAAAAAAACCCCTCGAGCCCCCAGATCCCTGTCAAAGTAAGTGCCAGGAGCTGCAGCAGGTACAGAGAACTGACCTTTCATTCCCAAGAGGAGCAGGAGTGTGAAAACGGAGCAGTGCAGCTCCTGGATAAATCACTGCAGCCCTGCCGCCAGCTTGGTTTTCGAACTCTTCTTTAAGACCAAACCAAAAAATGGTTGCAAGAGAAGACTTAACTGCAGTCACCAGTGAGCGCCGTGTGACGAACGAAAGCCACAAAGCAGTGCTTTCACACAGCCACACTATTTCTTCTGTGCTTGGCTTAATAAAGCCTCAGATGACACAGTGAGTACTGCCTGTTTGCCAGGATTCTATTTTAGAGTAGTTGCATATTTGTGATTTTCTTATTTATGAGTATAACCGGTTATGGTCTCACTCTATTATTACTCTATGTCATATTCCAAATCTACATTCTAATTTTCATTGCAGAAGTTACACACTTTCTTTAAAAACTAAAAATGCAATTAAAAAAGTAAAAACAAAAACTTCTTAAAAAAACCCTAAATTGCTGCAGTCAGACTTAAAGGTTGTGTTGATTTTCTTTCTAAAGTCTTTGCTTTTATGGTGCAAATTAATTAAGACTTAACTGATCAAGTCAGATGCAATCTGACACCAAAGAAATGAGAAATTGTTTTATTGCTGGGAAAAGGGAGTGGAAAGTCATTGGCAAAATATTTTCAGACTATCAACCATCATCAGCTGCATTTTGGCTCCAAGCTTTGAAAAAAGCCTTTCAAATTACAGTTTTTATTTTAATCATATAAGTGGGGCCATATTTTCACTGTTCAACTGATCTGTAAACTAACACAGGCTCTTTTAGTTTAAAATAAACCTCAGTAATTTTGAATCTCCAACCTGTTACTCTTAACACTACCAGGTATTCTTGTTCTTTTCAAGTAATAACAAATCTGCATCCTGTAATCTCAAATAACTAAGCCTGGCAGGAGACAAGAAACAAAACAAAAAGAAACAGCATTACTGGCCTAATCCTATGGCATTAGAAACATTGCTCATCACTTTCCTGTATTTGTCACCAAAGTGTCTTATCAGTGCATATTATTATGTGCTGAAATGCAACAAAACTTTTCACAAAAATAGTTTTAGGCATGTTCATACAAGAAGATGTACATATATTTCTTTTATATATACATATATATGAATGTGTATATAATATCAGCTTCAACCTGTACATAGATATTCTGAATTTCATACTTAAAATACATCCATTTCAAACAACATGGATGGCTTTCCAGGAGAAAGTGCTTGATTGGTTTTATCCTGTGTGAACATGCCTGTCCTCTGTGCATTTGCCCCAGTAGAGATCTTTATGATCAATTCTTTAAACGTACATATCTCAGAGGTATTAAACAAGGAAAAAAAACCAAAGAAAAATAAACTAGGAAAAAGTAATATTGCCCTGATGATGCAAAAAGAACAATGCATAACTGAAGCAGCTTGGATTTTAAAAGTTATCTTGCATTCTGCAGCAAACAATTTTTAAATAATTGTTGAAAATCTAGTTCCTCCATTTGTGTTATTGCTCCCCACTTGCACATTTTCTCATTACACATCAACAGTACAGAGAGGTTCACTACCAGGTTGAGCCGATTCCACTATTGTCATCTTGGGTTTCTTTCGGGTTTCCTCCTAAAAAAAATACAAAACAACCCCCAACACACAGTCATAAAGAGAACAGAATCATAACACAGTTAAAATCCTGAACTATTTTAGCCAAACTTGTGTCAATTGTTGCAAGAGGCTAACTAGGGCTAATGTTAAAAATAAATGTACAGAAGTAGGTACAATCAAGTTATAAGACAGTTTAAAAGAGAGGATGACAACCTCCCCAGAAGTAGACCCCAAATCAAATTCTGAAGAGCTCTCTTTACTTAAAATACTGTGTAAAATACGCAAAAAAAAAAATCTAATCATTGGTACACGTGACCCATGACATTCATGCTGTCTGTAAATACATGAGAACATATACTCACTCTTTCCTGTGCCAGTTTTTTCATTTCTTCCTGTAACTTGTTCAGGATGTGCAGATTTGGCTTGTTCTTTTTGGCATACTGCTGAAGTTCTATCACACTTCTATCAGAGGTTTCCTATTCAATGGAATCATAAGCAACAACTGATCAACTTTTTTATGAAAAAAATTAATGTACATGGAGCAAAGTTTAGTCTGTTGTATTTCTGTAGTTTAGTCTGTAGTTAGTTGTGCTTCCTTAAGCAGGAACATCTACTTCCACGACTTAGTTAAATAGGATCTTTAATTTTGACCTGGAAGATCAACACAATTATTACTGTCAATGAAATCCAGGTACCTCAAAGTTTTCTTGTAACTAAATTTACAAATCCAGAAAAATCCAAAAGCAAAGTGCAGTCACAGGGTAGGTTATACTCAAACAAAAGCCTGCTCACCTGTTTAACCAGCTTGCTATTCTCTCTGCCATACATTCGCAAGAGAGAGCCCCAGTTTTTCACATGTGGATGCAGTAGCTGAAGGATCTTCTGAGAAGCCAATTGCTTCCCCACTCTTTTATTTTTGCCTGTAAAAATAACCATGGAAGTGTGTCAATACCAGCACATTATGTAAGGATAGCCACAAATATTCACTTACGTTAGTCAGAACTGAGATACCAGAGGAGAGCAAGATAGGCACACAACGGGCTCGGTGGCTGGACAAGCGCCCTCAGAATGGACAGCAAAGGAGAACAGGAAGAGAGGAAGAGGAGATTCAGAAGTCACACCAATTACTGTACTTACACCAGCCTCGCACTGTGTGCTTGCCACAAGTCATGACATATTCACTCTTCTGATTCTTCCCAGGAATCACTTCAAACTTTATGGATGTATCACCCATTCCGTGGTTTCTTAAGCACAAACACAATCAAGAACACATACTAAGTAAAAGTACAAACAAGTGAAGTGGTTACATTTATCATCTTGGACAGTCATTGCAATGAAATTAGATATACTTGATGCCTTGTAGAGGCTGCCCTGGAGCAGAGGCTGGACAGAGTGAAAGGATAAAGGGCAGGGATTTATTGAAAGGCCTTTACAGGGTATACCTTGGGCAGTGCAGGAGTCTCGCAGAGACTGCACCCAAGATGGACACAGTTCCACGTTTTTCGGACAAAGAAAAGTTTTGTCCATTTGCATATCAGAGGTTAATTGTCCAATTACAGCTTCAGGCAGTGCAGTCCCATTCTCCCAGTTTGCTCCCCCCCAACTCACTTTTGTTTACATTTCTCAGGGCCTGAGACAGAGCAGTGTCCTTGATTCTCAGGCCTGGAGAGGAATTGTTGTGTCTGACCCAAATGGGAAAGCAGCTGCTAACACGGTATATGGAGTTCAGAGTTATACACTAGAGAACTGCAGGATTACAAACATATGATAATATAAAGCTAAAATCCTAAGGTATCATTCTGACTGTCAATACAATTAATTAACAAAGATTTTTTTAGATCAGTAACTTGAGTCAAACGAAAAAGCAACCCTGTATGAAAGAAAACAAATACATTTGTCCAACAACTACATCTGGATCTCCAAAGAGGCACAAACAGCAAATACGAATTAAAGAGGACTCAGCATTAAGCAGGTCAGTCCCCACCAGGTCTCTCGCAGGCCCAGGGAGCAGAGCGGCTCAGGCAGGGTCACTGACAAACACCGCAATGAGCGAGCAGCGTGCCCAGCCAGCACCTCACAGCACACGGCCCTCGTGCCGCAGCCTTACCTTTTAAGGCACTCATGGAGAATCTGATATGGAGACAAGAGTCCAGCTTTACTGGTGAGTTCATATACCCGTGAGTCCTCAATACTGATATGGTTAAAATACTGCAAAGGAATTGAGAAGAGTTATTGTGCTTTGTGCAAATAAAACCCTAATATTGTCCTTAACCCTAATTTCTCCTTTGCTACATTAAACCAATTCTGTTGCTCTGTGCTTAATACTTTAAAAAGTGTTTTTAAATCCATAATGGATTCAAAGCAACGTCATTAAAACTGTCACACCTAATCAAACATTTGCAGACAGAAATTTAAACTCCAATCTTACATTATTCAATATGTACATAAAAATGGCAAATCTTATAAATTCTTTATCATCATTTCTCGCTCAGGACAAGGTTATTTTATTTAACTAATTATGAAATGATTTACCAAAATGCTGTGGTTTAATAAAAGAGAACAGAACAGCTATTGGCACATTTAATATTTTATTTTAAAAGAATGGAAAAAATTGACTGCATTTCCTTAATGACCGTTTCAGTAGTGCAGGGCATACAATATAGTTCTAAGCTAAAGCACGGGCACAAACAACTCATTCTGTATATTACTTCATTTTAGAAAACATTCCTTTCAGGCTGATCACTGATTTTTCCTTTACTCCTTACTGATGGTATCACTGATCAACGAGCTATTTAATTCTCCCAGTACCTGAGAATATAGCACAACTCTCCTCTTAAAGGAATTTTTCCTTTGATTTTCTCAAATGTCACTGCCTAAACTATGGGACTGCATTACATGGTAATAAAAACATCTCAGAACCCTGAGCACTTTTACTTCTTACTTGGTGTCCTAAGATGATCACACAAAACCAAACAGCACCTAGCTCTGAACGTTTCCTGGCATCAACCAGAGGATTCTGGAAGGCAGGGCAGTACAGGCACTCTGGTGCCTTGGAACATCTCAGGTCTTCAGCAAGTGACCTCCTGTGTCAATAAAGACACAAGTTCTCTGCATCAGAGCAAATTCTCTGATCTATTCCAATAGAAAAAAAAGTACTTTCTTTGCTCTAAGTCTTGCTCTAAATGAAGGATTTTACACTTCCATTTGACTGAGAGAACAATCTTATTAATTTTCAGTAACATTTCTGATATTAAACGTGAAATGTTTTAAAAACAAACTCAAATGACACCAGCCAGGAAGCACGAGCTCAGTACCTCAAGTTCTTGACTGTCTTTGGGCTTCTCCTCAGAGGTCTGTTTAACAAAGTCGGGAATAAGGATTTCCAGTGTAGCTCGAGCTGCAGAAAGTGATTAAACATCTTGATCAGGTTTATTTTAAACAAAAACATCTCCTCTAGAAATTGACGGGCATTTTCTTCTGGTAAGAAATTCATTCACTTACACTTTTCAAGGGGGAAAAAAGTTCTACTAGTTCAACTTGATAATGAAAGCCTCATAACTAATTAAAATGAGAAGAAACTACTTTTTACAAGTGCCTACAAAACGAAAAATATTCCAGTCTCATTTTAGAAGTAACATAGAGCCTTTAAGACCTAAAATTAAAGGGTTATTATCACCTCCTAGTTCTTAGAGCCAAACCCCTGTACTGTATCACTATGGCCCTCAGAATCCCAGACTGGTACAAAAAGCAAACAGAAACAATTCAGCAGCTGGTACTGAGAAAGAAAAAAAAAACATTACCAGCTTTATTCTTGGCAAGTTTTTTGCTGCTGGCAGTTCCTGCCCCATAAGTTACTCCATCAATAATCACTGAGGCTCCAAAAGGTTCACTTGGGTTCTCTGGAAATGGAGGAGGAAAGAAAAGAAAGCTTTTTGGAACTCCCAATGCACATGAAATATCACCACTACCAAGACTGGTTTTCAGCTTCAAGAAGGATGAAAATGGTTTATTCTTCATGAAGACTGAAGAAGTGTTTAACTAGCAGAGTTTTCCATTAACAGACCACCATATACTTAATTCTTCCAAATACAGAACTTACAGATTTTAAGATATCACTGGTAATCTGCCAGAACTCAAATATTCATTCAAAATTTTTTGCATCATGGTGTGAATTCAAGAGCTACACATTCTGATACTGAAAATTCATTTGTATTATGTAATGCATATACAGGAATAGCGTAATTCTGAATAATTACAAGGCACCCTCAAAAAACCTCCCAAAACAAGCAAAAGCAAGAGTTAATGGAACACAGGGGAAAAAACCCCCAATATTAACTTAATTCCTGTTATATTTTTCATATGGGCAATACTTTTGGATTATTGATTAAGCATCAAAACCAGGATATAGTTGTTTAAGGAAACAGACTTACCACATTCAAAGAAATTGTAAACAGGGCGAACCTTTAGGACTCGTTGCATATACTCATGCAAGATGCAAACTTCAGACTTCCCATTGGGATTAATGACAAACTCTGCAAAAAAGTCAGGAAAAAGAGAAGAAGCTAATTAGTTTCAGTCTTTGAAAGATAATTTCTGCTACTAGTAAATCAGTAAATAAATGACAGCTCCAAGGGATAAGTGCTTGCTCAAATTAGATGCACTGCTGTTAAATCAGACACTTGTAATTAAGACCTCCAAGTCCAATTTCATTGAAACAGTACTGACATGCAAGTCTGAGAAATTTCTATCAACAACTGAAGTTCACCAATTATGAACTAAATCAAACACGCTATGCTCAACGTTTGCAGTCTCATGGCCTCTAGACCTCTACACAGCATTCTGGCAGCTAACAGCCATTAGAAATCCTCTAATTTGCTCCTAAACACACATTAGAAGGGAGACACAACAACAGGCACACAGACCTCAAATCCGCAAACCAGACTCACTCCTGTTCCCCCCCAGCATAAAATCCAGTTTAGGCAACCACAGATCAGAGCCCTGTGTCCTTGCCAGGAACCTGATCTTACTTCAAAGGTTACTCTCTGGTTGGTTGGGGCTTTTTTTCCTGTAACAGTATCATTACTCAAGACCAAAAATCCTGCCTCAGCAGGCACTAGGTAGAGGAAGTTAAGATGCAGGTAAAAGTGCAAGCAAGACCTTAATTTAGATAGTTTCAACGTGCTCTAAACCAATACTCGGATATAAAAGGTATTAACTGAAAATTCAGCTGCACCTCCCTGTAAAAGGGAATGATCAATATGCAACTCATAAGCTTTAATTCTGCTAAAGAGAAGAAACTCAAACATGACAATGTACAAAATAAAAATAAACCCCACAGATCTATGGACATTAATTATCAGAGTGCAGCTAAATGTACTATTGGGGCTACACAGCCAATCCAGACAAGAGCAAATACTGCAGCTTCTCATCACACAAACACCCACTCCTCACACCACAGGACACAGCTGTGCACACAGTTCTCTCAACTCTATCCATCAAATTGGTTTACATTTATATTTTTAATACAAGGTTTCAATCCTGATCAATCTGGCATTTGTAACCAGTACCTAATCTGGGACCAGTCAGAGCTGGCACAGAACTGAGAAGGCAGAAGCACTGAGTGACTAGGCAGGAGGAGTTTCAGCAACAATCAGCAGTAAAACCAGCTAAAGGCAGTCGTTACTTACAGGACTGTAACCTTAAATAAAAAATATTTTTGTTTAGAAATTACACTTTTTAATAAGTGTATTTTGATAATATTTTCCTTTACTATGTAATATACAATGGGTCAAAGAACACAGAATACTGGATCAGGAATTAAGTGGACTTATTACAGGATTTTTTAAATTTTCAGTCAAACTTAGAATTGCAGTCAGTCTTTGACACAGCCTATCTGAACTCCAGCTAGATCAGCTCACCTTTCTTTATAGGTGCATCCTGCACAGACAGGGTGATGAGTTTCTGGTTGGCTGGCAGGATGGGCCGCTCAGACTCCGCCTGCTTCCGCTTCATCTCCCGGTTGAATTGGCGCCGCTCAGCCCAGGTCCGGAATTTTTTTACAGTCACTTGTTCAAAGTCAAAACGCTTTTCAAGATAGCGTCTAAAATCTTCCAGATCTGAGAAACACAATCAAGTTACTCTCTCTGCTTCACCACTGAACAAGCATTAAGTTCTCTATTTCCACTGTTTTAAACGTGCTATAGTTATTTTTTTAGACTAGGAGCAAAAGGTTAAGATGGTGTTTTGGACTAACAGAAGTAATTTTAAGTTTTCCTATTATAGGATCAAATGCAAAATGTTTGTGCAAACCAGAAAACAGAATAAAATACCATTTGATTCTCTCACTTGATGATTTTACTAATCCCTAACCTGCATTAATACCCAACACAATTTGCAACAGAACGCCAGTAGTTGTTGTGCTTCAACATCTAATCACCCTCCCTTCACCTGAGTCAAGGTACACAGTAATTATGCTTTCAGGCTCAGTTCCCTGAAGCCAAACCCAACTGTTGCTGCCTATTCATTACGCAGTGTACCATGAAACACTGTACAGTGATGCTCCAGGAACTCCATGAGTATCTGCAGTCTCTGTGCAGAATTAAACACATTAAATCCACATACAGAGTACTAAAAGATTGCCCCCTCGTAGTACAGCTGCTTCTCCTTTATAGGACAGTCTGCAAATATAATCGGCAAAAGTAAAGAGTAGCATCCACAGATGTAAACAAACAAAAGCAAGCTGCTGGTATTGTTTCCTTCCACAAGGAATTCCAAATGCAAGCCACGCTTATACTTGATCACTCAGTATCTCTTTCAGTAATACAGAACAGATCCTATTTAGAGAGAGAGAGATAGACAGGTGAACTTCATGTAGAAAAGTAAGTGCTTACTGGCTTTAATTTTGCTGCTAAATATTGATGATTTGGGGGGATTTTTTACATCTTTTGGCATGGTTTTTGGACTGGACATGACGCACGTAATGACAAGGACAAGTTTTATGTCTGAGCACTACAAAGACAAATGGCAGCCTATGATTCATACCCATATTCTGAGCAGCAGAAATTTACAGGGATAGGACTCTCAGGTATGCAGATGTGGTAGGTAACACATGAGCTTCCTCTCCAAGATCCTCTCCGCTGCGTGGTGATTTTGGCATGATGTCTTTAGGCAACTTTTTGTGTAAAGGCTATCAGATTTGCATAAATAAAATAATGAAGCATCGCACCCCTTTGTATGAGTGCAATTATATTTGCATGATGGTCTGCTAGACTCGTGCAAATACAGAAATATAATTTAACTACATCATTTATCTTAAGAGATCATCCTGAAAATAGACATAACTCAGCTGACACAGAGGGTGCACAGAAAAGCCTATTTGAAGAAGTCACACAAACACATTGGACAACAGCAAATGTACACACTGACGTAACTGATTCTCCTATTGACATAAAGTCTACAGGACTGAATTACCAAAATGTTCACTTTTTTGTGTAAAACCTTTCCATGTGGACTCTCAGGGCTTCAGGAAAGATTATAATTCAGTAGCCAAGTCTGGAACAAAACTTCCCAAATGCCATTACCCCAACTCAAGCCAAGAAAAGACTCCACTTCCCATACGTACCTACAGATTCATCTTTACATACTTCAACTTTGGCCTTAACTTGTCCCAAAGCTCCTTGTGCTGCGTCTCCCCCAGAGGGGTCTTTGTCATCTAAAGGCCCAGAATCAGCAGCAGTGGAATCTGGTTCTTCCGTTTGGCAGTCCAGTTCTGAGGATTTATCTAGGTGCTTTACAGGAGATACTTCCCCATTTGGGGTTATGTCATTGTTTTGTTCCCTTTCCTCATTTTCCTTCATTTTTTTGTAATGAAAGCAGGGAATGCTACTAAGGGGAGGATCATGTTTCTGCAAATATAAAACAATACAGAAGGCTTCAGTATCTCAAGGTCACCAAAAGCAAAACTCAAACCCAAAAGATGCAAGCAAGGTGGAAGCTATTTGCATTCAGTCTAGGCTCAAGCTCCTCTACTCAAGAGCTGAGCAGGGCCACTCCTGGGGCATCACCACACTGTGTAACACAGACACAAACCTGCTGCTTTAGATCCAGACTACGATCTGTTCAGCTACGCGCAAATCCTACATGCTTTCAGAAAATCCACTGAGCTTTCCTGGGGCGTAAGTCCATAACATTAAATCCAATTTCTGCAGATTCCTTGGGTTCATGAGTGTCATATCCTTACTTTTGCAAATGTGGACCACAAGCCACAGCTCAGACTAGTTTACAGCTACAAATAAATGACCCCCACACATATTTCATGGTATAATAAAACACACATTTTGCAGCTATACTAGAAAAGTGAAGGCACCAAACAAGATCATCTCATTCACTGTAACTGCCCAAACAGAAAAACAATGCACCTAAGAAAAATCGTACCAGATTTTCAGAAAGAAAAGAGTTTATTTTTCAAGTATCTTAATTTGAACACTGGAAACAAGCCTGCCAAAGTAGAAAAATATTCAACTGCTTGCAGGAGCATATCTAATTTTTTAATCTTAGTAAGTATTTAAGTAATTGACAGCTCTCACCCTTATGCTTCCTGTTCCCAAAAAATAAGGTCTAGACCAGGTAACAACTCTAGATTCTCTGTGCAGATATACAGGAATGCCCGAGTTATGGAATGTCATGATCCATCCATCTGGCAAAGGTTCTGTAGGAGGGCGGCCACGACCTTTAAAGCAAATAATGGCTTTAAACTTGGATAGACTACTTAGAAGAATAGAAATAGAATCCAGGTTTCTATTTATTGCTTTTTCTGTCCCAAAGAATAAAATGGCACTGAAACAAGATTAACAATGTTTTGTAGAGAGATGTTGTTTTAATAACGAGGTATATGCTTCTAACCCAGACTAAATCTTGCAAAATTACAGATTCCACAACATTCTCAACTGATTGGTTTTTTATTTCAGAATACAGTGAAGCTGTAAAATACTCCTCTAGCACGTGTTTAAATTTTAATTCCAATTCAGAATATTTTCCATTACGTTCTTCTGGATGGGTTTGTGTTCTCAGCTCTTCTTTATTAGTGGTTTCTAACACAATGAAACTGGATCAATTTAAGCCACTGACTTTTCTAGTTCTTATTTTTAACCTACATTGCACGCATAGAGATGTCACATGGGGCAATTTCAACAGCAGAAGTTATGTAACTGAAACAGGAAAAAGGCCAGAATGACCAGAGACAAAAACCCCAGCTCACCCTTGTTCACCTCCCCACAGGTGAGGTAACATTCCTCATTATTTTTCACAAATCCACACACTAAAATATATTCTTATTACATACAACAGATCAAAAGCAAAAATCAACTTGGCAGTTTAAGAACACAGAAAATCATATTCCACAGTAAGAAGCCTCCCAATAATAAAATTCTCCAACACATTAATGATTTCACACTAATTGCTGTCTCACACTTTGCTTGTTGATATACTTTTGTTCTACAAACACAAGCCATACACAGGACCTACAGTTATTAAATGCACATTAACTTACTCTTCAGTACAGTTTTAATTTTGGTCATCATTGGCTGCACACTTGTCTCTCCATCAGACTGGTGATCACTTTCACCACCGTATTTCTCATTATCCAGTCTCCTTGTTTTGGGTGCTCGAAGACCCTCTTCCAGCAGAGCATCCACATCATTATCAAAGTCATCCTGAAAGAGACTTCATCAGACACTATCCTTCTGGGCCTACCAACCTCCCTTTTCCCTTGCAAAGAGAAAGCAGACATTTTTGATATGCACTTCCATACAGAGAGAAACTAGACATTTCCAATGACTCCAGTAAAAAGACTGAAAAACAAGAAAATAAGTTTGTCAGACTAGAATCTACATGATAAAATGAACTGCAATTGTGTGAGAAGACTTTTAAATGCTGTTTTTACAGAAAACTATAGAAGCTGCCACACAACTCACTAGTTAGACTAAAATAGTATAGTTTGCAGAAGTTCTCAGCCAAAGCTCTGTCTCTGAAAATTCTGGGGTTTTGACTCATGTACTGCACACTTTTAGAAGAGATTATTTTTTTGCATATTTTTTTCTAGCCACTTGGAAACCTCTCACCCAGCAAAGACCTGTGGATTTACTTACCTCATATGAGAAATTCAAGGTTTCTTCATCCACTTTATCTCTTTGAACGATTGCTTTAGATGTGAACCCTCCTCCTTCTTCATCTATTTCCATCAAATTGTCGGTAAAGTCTTCTAGCTCATCCAGAACTGCAAATTCCACTCTCTTTTCCTGATCAATATCATTTTCATCATCCTTCTTGTCATCACTTTCACCCCCTATCCCTACAGCTTTACCATTACTACCACCAAAAGGACAAACATGCAAATCCCCATTGACATTATTAATACCAAACTCTGTATCTGCCTTATAATCCTGCTCAACTCCAGTGTACAGAACTTTCCTATCTTTGCTTTTGCAGCTTTCTGTAAAGCTAACACTAATCTTCACATCCTTCAGTAACTTAAGATCTGGGGTGAACTTTCGAACTGACGGTGCATGACGAGCAGTTCTCGGGCTTTGGTCACTACTGTTGGGGTCTATGATAAGACGACTTTTGTAGCAGGCAGATCCCTTTGTGAGCAGCTGCGTTCTGCAGAGACTGTGCGTGTCCCCAGCAGGGGTATCTGACTGTCCATCACCACCAGAGCCAACGTCCATTACCTCTGCGTCACTGGACGTTTGCAGGGGAGGTGGTGGAGGCTGTTCGTTGGGCGGCAGAGGTGGGGGACAAGAGTGATTCTCCACATTCATTTCTCTTGCAGGTTCTTTAGGGAGGGGTGGTACATTTTCATAGTTCTCCATTTTTAAAACTACTGGTTTTAAAAAAACAATGCTTTAATAAATGTTTATCTCTATATTCCTAACATGCATAAGTCCATCAGGATTGGTTTATCATGTTCTATTCAATATGCAACACTGATGATTCAGTTAAGCTGACTACATTGTTCTTTTCATTAATGTAGACAGCTTTCAGAATCACTGTCTCAATTATTGGAAATCACAATGCATTCAGCTTAAATAGCTGAAGACTAAGAGTGCATCTTCAGTGGACAAGCTGGTCTCCTTTTCTTCTTTCAACCTACAAGAGGAAACAAGAAAAAAAAAAAATTTTGTCACAGGAAAAAAATGGAAATAGTATCCCAGGCAGAAAGAAAACATGTCACTCCTTCCAGCATAAATTTCAAGTAGAAGAGTGACACTTTCACAGTGAGAAAAGCAGGGCACCCAGATACCATCTTGAATGAGGCTGAAACTAGAGTGGTTTTACTGCTCGAGCTGTACACCAGCACAAGAATTTGCTAACACAGTTGCCTTTATGATTAGCTGACTATCTCTGCTTGGTTAGCAGGCAGGGCATTAAGCATGACAGACTAAAAACTGTGCATTTTGGGGAAGTTCTCCCATAATCTGAAACACCCTGGTGTTCAAGCCATACTTACCCACACAGCAGAAAGGATAATTAGCCTACAGTTTAAGACAATCTGCAAAACCAACAAGATTTTAAAGACTATGGTCATGGCTTTTCAAAGTTTACGTTATCAGCTATTTTTGAAATCTCACAAATTACTAAAACCTCACAGAAAATTACTCTCTAGATAACCAGATATTAGACATTTGATCTTGTATTTTGCACTATTATGGAACTATTTATTCATTGTGTCTGAGGAATTCAGGTCCAGATACATAGCATTAAAGCTCAAATTAATTTTGGAAGGTATTTAGAAGCCCATGTTTTAGGGAATTTAACCTGGAAGAAGTATTCAATTCCTCCAGGAAATTTTAGAGGGGATGGGGAGTGTTTGTTTAAGGTTTATTTTTCACATTAGGTAGTTCTTTCTACCATATCTATGATGGCTTCTTCAATTATACTTTTGTCATCTGTGCAGGACGATAAGCCCATAGGGAAGGGAAGCATCATTTCTTACCTGCTTATTTTGGTTTCTCCAAGTCCCTCCATGCCAGCCCGAACTAGGCTTAAATCTTCCTACGAGCCAGAAGTGAGCACTGTCACTCTGCCCCAGCCAGCTGGCTCAGCCTGCTCTGCTCAAAGCACTCCCAGCTGGCAGAGAAAGTCCACCCAGGTATTCTGGAAAGACACGCTCCAAGATCTCTCGTGCTGCTGTCTAACATTGAAGGCAGCAGGGCAGAAGGTCTGGGGCGTCACGAGGGACTTGGAGAAACCAGGCAGAACAAACCAACAGCAATGTCCAAACACCAACTGGGGCAAGGCACAAAGCTGGGAATCAGAAGTTGTAACGGGATCAATTAAAATTCAGCAACATACAGAAGTTACCTACCTGGAAGCTGGAAGAAAGTGTAATATGTAACAGAGCAAACTCTAATATGGCAACAAAGCAAGTTTTGCTGGGGCAGCAGAGGAATTAATATTTTGTGGTGGTTTTATGATGTAGGTGGGGTTTTTTAAACATACTCAAAATGGTGACACATTCAACATGCTGAATTTGACATGCATTATAAAATTACTAACGAAAAAGACTGATAAGAACTCTGAAGTAATCCCATCTTCTCTGATACCAACACATCAATTTTCAGATGGAAAAATGGCTCATTCATCACTAAGACAAGCAATTCTAAATATTTAAATCTATTCCATCCTACAAGATGGCCATACAATGACCTCAGCAATGAACAATTCCTTCATCTTTCAACAGGTTCTGAAATATATAATGTAGAGAACACCCCTAGAAATATATTTGTTTAATAAACTTCCTCATCTTCAGATTAAAAAAGTAAAAAAGTGAATGAGAAATTATTAAATTCTTCACAGTAAATCATTAGTGTCTTAATTCTGAACAAAAGAATCAAAAGTCACAGCATGAGTTCAGTAACTCCTGGAAACTAAATGCCTAAGTCATGTAATTTTTCAACCTTAAAGAGTCTTCTAAAGACTGTTGAAAAGAGCAAGCAGAAGTAATTCACACAGAAATGAAACACTGAAATCAGCATTCTAGAATTTGAAAGAGCAAAACCTTCCCTTGTGTTCGAGAAGCTACCCGGTCCAACTAGGCAGACTGATTTTTGACAAGGCACAAGATATGATCATGAATGCCACTTCCAGATCCCTGATACATGTCCTGCTCCTATGCTCAAGTGTATTTTAACAACACCAATGTCAAAACACAAGAATTTAACCTTTACCTGCCCAGCTTTGGTAGTTCACTGATACACCACCTCTGCTCTTTGCAGGAAAGATGTCTCATTATTCTAGTCAAGCACTGGTAACAATTAAACTCTTGTTGTCGTCCCTTTCTTGCTGGCTGTGAAACGATGAATAGCTGAACAATGAACAGCAAATCACTGCCAGGGATTGTCTGCTCCTCAGTACACACACTGGGTCATGAAAACTCCTAGACCAAGATGGGTTCAGACGAGCTTTTCCCATTTCTAGACATGAACCTGGCACATCCCTAGGGTAAGATAATAGTCTGGTAGTGATGCCAAAAAGATTTTTGCTTTTTATACATTTTTCATGTATCTGCAGCTCTGTAGACTATTATATAGTTATACAGCTCCTTAACTAACTCTAGTACTTTTCCTACCCCTTCTCTTAGATTTTAGAACAATAAGCTGACCTTCTAAACACATTCCTGGAATATTGTTTAGTCTTATTCTAAGTAGGGGACCCACAATAAGACATAATAAGTGGAGCAGAGAACCCTTGGACCAACTCCAAGGGGCTGACCCAGGGGCAGGTTACTACGGCAACTGAATCTCCTGTTGGGTGTACCTGTTAGAGATCCTAATTAATTAACCTTATAATTGTAGAAATCCAGTGCCAGGTGTGCCCATCACAGCCGGGACACCTGGAAGCTTCCAAAGAAAGGTCTGCTTGTTACTGTTGCAACACTGTTGCAAGGGTTTTTTCTCTTTTGATTATAGGTAACAGTAGCTCTACAGGTACAGTGTAGATACAGTTACAATACCTGCCCATAAGCTACAAAAAGCAAGGCAGAATCAGGGGAACACAGCTCCAATTCCCTGCCAGCTGACATTACAATATGCCCTTTATACCAGGGGCTGGGAAAAACCACTGAGCTATCAGGTATTTGAAAACAGACAGAAGGGAGAAAGGGCAAAAGGATGAGTTAGATGAGCTTGTAGGTTACGAAGAGCCAAGTGGGCCTTAGATAAGGGCACGTAACAGCCACACACAAAAAGGCTCAGCACACCAAGCTACAGCGTAACATAAGTCAGCTTGCCTATCGTCATCCTGCATTAAATTGTCCTGAAATAACAAATTTTATTCTCCAAGGCTCTACCAAGTTCCATTAACAGTTTCCATAAGGATTCCTTCCAAAGAGACAGAACGCCACTGGCAGCTGCACCAGGCAGTGCAACACCGAAAATGTGAGTGCACAGCTCATGCTCTGCAGGTCGCCAACACATGGAATTTCCACACTTTTAACTGCTTACTCTTATTTTAGCTGATCATTTTAAAAAGTTTCATGTCACAAAGTAAACTCAACAATACAAATACAGGTGGAACATATAAATATAATGTAGCAAACTCCATAGGTCCCAACAAAAGCAGAGTAATCTCAGCCTGGTTGTTTTACAGATGTCCTTTATAGGCAGAAAAGAAAAAAACAAAACTACTTTCTTTAATAAGTACCACTGCCCATTCCCACAATCAAACAGAAAAGAGAAGCAGGAGAAATACACAGAGAAAAGGGTATCTTTTTTAAAGGCAGGAAAAAAAATCAGAATCTTAAAATTTGTAACCGGCATCGCCCAAACTCAAAGAAAAATTCCCTTCAGTTACAGCAGGTCAGCAGTCTAGAAATGAGTTTAATAAAGAACAGATTTTCTTTACAAATACCTGTAGCTGCAGCAAGGAATAGCATACTACAGATTCTCTCTTCAAAAAGTCACTTTTGAAAAGAAACTGCGCCAGAGACTGCTTACTTCACATTCAGTGGACCCCAAAAGGAAGCGTGGCTCAGAGCAAACTCTGCTTATTTGCTAACCAAATACAAAGTCTTCCTCCTCATCCTCCAGCCCCAAATGGCAACTCCGGTGCTGATCCATTAACCCCTAAGAAATTCCCCACCCACAGTCATCTACCTTCTTTTTATTATAACTAGGGTGTCTTTTCAATACATACAGCTCTAGAAATGAGTTAATTGTATTTATTACCGCTACTAAAAAAAAAACAAAACCCAAACCAAAACCTGAAGAGACTGAATTTATTTTCTTTAAACCAGAACAGGAAGTACCAAAAGAACATATTCTTTAAGATAATACTACATGTAAGAACTCATCTCTTCTCATTATCAGCTTTAGAGTAGAAAGAGTCTGAAGGAAACAACCACTTTGTCTAAGTCAGTCATCAAGGATGGTTAAGAAAATGCAGCCAGAGCCCAACAATAACATTATCAGTGGCAAATACACACAAGGCTCAAGAACTTCTCTAGTTCATAACACCTCCTTCCATTTCAGAACAGAGTACAGAATCTTGGAAAGGCATCCTCAGAAACAGCAAAACAACAGTTGCTTTTAGAGCTTGAGCAGTTTTCTGGCAGGGTTTAGATGGTTTGATTAATTATGTAAGACAAGAAATTGATTTACAAAAGGTGAAAATCAGAGCCTATAAAGGAGAAAAGATATTCTTCCTTTCCCACCATATGTAAGCTTCTTACTTGTAAAGAAAAACAACAGACATAACGAATCAAATTCCTTTTTCTTTCTCTAAAAAAGTAAAACAACCGTGATAATCAAAAGGAGATGCCCAAAAAACCTAGCGACCCAACTCCAATCCAGAATTAAAAATAGGGATCCCTAAGCTTAATTGCCTGAACAGAAAGAACAACTTCGCAAATCACAAAACAAAAATAAAAGATCTAATTCCAAGACCTCTAACTCGCAACCTAACGGAATAAAGATATTGAATGTGTTCACCCAATTCCAGTTTAAGGTCGAGCAATGCCTGCATATTCAGGTCTCGGCGGGCAAACAAACTTTGCAGACAAACCTGAAGCCTAAGGAAACGAGGTACAAAAGAACGAACTGTTTCCAATCACAAAAAGGTGAAGAAAGCTAGGAGATTTAACCTTTCAGAGGCTGAAGGAGATAATTTTCTATTAATAGAAAGAACACATGAAGGAAAATCCTGAGAGTTACAGACACACCACATTATCTTCATTGTACCAGAACTAAAAAAGTCCCTGCGCGCCCGCACGTACGTTGGTGCCTTTTCTTCCTAACTTCGCTCCGGAGCCGAGACACGCTCCTGTGCCCTGTACAAAGGGCTGCGGCCGGCGGAAGCCCCCGGGCCGCCCTTAGCCCAGACACACACGGAGCTGAGACACGGTGGGGGAACCGCCGGAGCCGATACTCCCCATCACCCCCGGACCAAGAGGTGCCGAGGGTACCGACAAGGCGTTTCCTTCCCTTCCACCATCCTGAACGCAATCCCACGGCGAGGCGAGGCGAGTAGGGAGGTGGCTGGGGGTGGGCGGGAAGCGAAAAAAAAATCCCCCAAAACACGAAACAACCAAAGAAAAACCCCGAACAAAACAAATCACAACACCAGGTCTGAGCAGAGGCCGCTGAGGCCGGGCGCAGAGGAAGCGCCGCACGGCAATACCCGGGGGCAGGGCGGCGCCTTCCAGCTCCAGCGATAGGACGTCGGTGCTCGGGGAGAGGCTCCTCTGGGCTCCGCGCCCGGGGGCCGCGCCGGGCAGGCGGCAGGAGCGCGGCGGGCCCGCTGGCGCCGCGGCCCGTGGG
>VWPU01012371.1:0-16301 GCA_013398955.1 Callaeas wilsoni | reverse complement strand
CGGACCCGGGGCCGCGGCCGAGGCGCTGGAGGCGCAGTTCAGCTGCCCCATCTGCCTCGAGGTTTTCCACCGCGCCGTCGGCATCGCGGGCTGCGGGCACACGTGAGACGGGGCCCGGGCGGGGGCGGCGGGGACCGCCGGGGACCCCCGGGCTGAGGCGGCCACGGGGGTGGGCGCGACGCGGACGCTGGGCGCTGTCCTGGCCGTGGGATCCTTGCGGGCTCTGTGCCCGGTGAACCCAGCCGGCACCGGGACCCCCAGCCCATCCCCAATCAAATACCAGGACCCTCGGCCCGCACCGGGGATGGTTCCGTACAGGGACCCCCCTCGCACCCCCAGTCAAATACCGGGACCTGATCCCATCCCACCCTGGCACCGCTGTCCCACCTGTCCATCCCACACTGGGATCCCCATCCCTGTACCGAGACCCTCATCCCAACCTTCCCATCCCGGTACCAGGACTTCTATGCCATCCCCAAATTCGGTACCGGGACCCCCATCCCACTCCTCAGCTGACACTGGGTCCCACTCCCAGTCTGATTTTGGGATCACTCCGATTCTCTCCGCTCCTTTCACCCCAGTACCGCGACCCTGCATCTCCCTCCATCCCACCCATACCAGCACTCCCATTCCCCCCTCCCAGTACCAGGACCCCCATCCCAAATCCTTCCCTCTCCGGGGAGGGGATGCTGCCCTGTCCCCCAGCCTGGAGCCCATGCGGGGTGTCCCACTGACCCCCCAGAGCTCCCTCTGCTCCCAGACCTGGCTCCTGCCCCCAGGACCCCCCAAACCTTTGTCCACGTGTCCCCCCAGCATTCTGGGGACACCTTGATCCCTTTTCCCATCTGATTTTGGGGACATTCCCCCAAATGGGGACATCCCTTTGTTTGGGGCCCCAGCACTGCCTCACTCCTGCTTGTTTGGGGCTGGGGGCGATTCCTGACCCCTCCACGATCCCCTCTCCTCATCCCTGCTCCCCTTGCAGGGACCGAGGCTTTGGGGTGCTTCATTCCCTGTCCCTGGTGGCTGGAGCTGGGTAGGAGGGGACAGGAATGCCAGGATAATTGGATTTTGGGGACTGGGCTCCTTTGCCTCGTGCCTCTTGGTGCCTTCCTTTGCCTCCTCTGGGCTGCTGGGACTCCTCAGCCCTTGGATTTCTTTGCTCCTGGGGATGTAAGGACTTTGGAACGAGGTGATCCAGGCTCCTGCCTGGCCTGGATACTCAGCACTGCCTTTGTTTGGCTCCTTTCAAGCCCAGCCTGGGAGCAGTGGAATGATCTGAGCGTGCAGGGAGCTCCCTGGGGGCTCACCTCCTCCCAGCCCCCCGGTTCTCCCAGCTGATCCCTGGGCTTTGGGGTGCTGGGGAGCGGGGTGCCCTGCTGGGATCCTGCTGTTCCCGGGGCGCTCAGGGCCGCTCTGTGCCCGCAGGTTTTGTGGGGAATGCCTGCAGCCCTGCCTGCAGGTGCCCTCCCCGCTGTGCCCGCTCTGCCGCGTGCCCTTCGATCCCAAGAAGGTGGAGAAGGCTTCCAGCGTGGAGAAGCAGCTCTCGTCCTACAAAGCTCCCTGCAGAGGCTGCAGCAAGAAGGTAAAGCTGCCTGTCCCCATTGTCCCCGTCCTCCTTGGGAAAGTGTCCAGGGAAAGGAACAGAGCTGGGGAAGGGTCTGAGGGGGGCTCAGCTGGAGAAAAGGAGGCTCAGGGGGGACCTTGTGGCTCTGCACAACTCCTGGCAGGAGGGGGCAGCTGGGTAGAGGAGGTTGGGATCTGCACCCAGGGAACAGGGACAGAACTTTTGGGGATCCCTGCAGCCCCAAATCTCCATCCTGCAAGGAAGGACGGGTGGGTGCAGCATTCCCACTGCTGTGGGTCATCCCACCTGGACCAGAGGTCACTCCCACCTTAGCTGAGCAAAGCCCGCTCCAGGGCTGGCTCCTGGCAGGTGTTCCTGCACCTCCAGGAATGTTTCTTGTCCTCCTTCTCCAGGTGACCCTGGCCAAAATGCGCTCTCACGTCTCGTCCTGTGCCAAGGTGCAGGAGCAGATGGCCAACTGCCCCAAGTTTGTTCCAGTTGTCCCCACATCCCAGCCTATTCCCAGGTATTCCTGCACCTCGGGTAGGGAAACGTGTCCCTCCTCGCATGCCCTAAATTCCAGGTGTGTGTCGTGCCTCTCCCTGGGAGGAAGATCAGCACCTTGCCCCTCCTCGCACTGCTGCTCCAGGTTTCGGAGCGTGGGGTGGGATGAAGGATCCACCAAAGCAGGGAGCTGGGGTGGGAAGGGGCTGGGCTGGCTTCTGCTGTCACAAAAAACTGTTGGGTTCGTTTGGAAGGAGTCAATCCAGCCCCTTCCCGGGGGATCTGAGCTGGTCCTTGCTCTCTTCAGCAACATTCCCAACCGCTCCACGTTCGTGTGTCCGTACTGCGGGGCCCGGAACCTGGACCAGCAGGAGCTGGTGAAGCACTGCATGGAAAACCACCGGAATGACCCCAACAAAGTGGTGAGTGAGTGATGCTGGGATGTGTGTGACACCTGGAAATCCAAACACACCCCTGGGATGCAGCATCCCAGGCCACCAGCACAGATGTGTGTGGAAGCACGGCTGCGTTCCAGCTGGTTGAAATCCCTTTGGGAGGTGGGGGTCTATCTCTGCTCTGTGAGAGGCTCCCGGGAATGAGCTGCCTCCATCCCCCTGTTCTGCAAACCAGGTGGTGCTGGATTTCCTCTCCCTGTTCCCTCTGGGTTGACCAAAGTGGGGAACTTGGGATCTTCAGCACAGGAAGGACATGGAGCTGTTGGAGCGACTCCAGAGGAGATCACCAAGTTGATCAGAGGGATGGAGCAGCTCTGCCATGAGGAAAGGCTGAGAAAACTGCCATTGTTCAGCCTGGAAAAGAGAAGCTTCAGGGAGACCTAATTGTGGCTTTCCAGAACCTGCAGGAAAGGTGGAGAGAGGCTATTGACAAGGGCCTGGAGTGACGGGACGAGGGGGAGTGGGTTCAGANTGACAAGGGCCTGGAGTGACGGGACGAGGGGGAGTGGGTTCAGACTGGCAAGAGAGTTGTTTTGGGTTGGATATTAAGGAGAAGTTCTTCCCTGTGAGGGTGGGGAGGCCCTGGCACAGGGTGCCCAGAGAAGCTGTGGCTGCCCCTGGATCCCCGGAAGTGTCCAAGGCCAGGTTGGACGGGGCTTGGAGCAACCTGGGACAGTGGAAGGTGGGACTGGACGGGCTTTAAGCTCCTTTCCAATCCAGCCCTTTCCCTGTTTTTTGTTTTGTGAGAAGGGAAGAACAGGCAGCATCTCGGTCATTATTTGATACCTTTTCCAAGTCTCTTAGTTACTTCATGATTTTTCTAAGAATAAAGTATTTTTTAATCTCTGTTGTAGAAACAGCCAGGAGTCCCTTTGCATTCCCATACCTGTAAATGAGGAAAGGGTGGAATCCTGCAGCTCAGACTCGCAGTGGCAGTTACATGGTCAGAGCTGGAGCCATGATTATTCCTATAATAACTCAGTTTGGAATAGCTCCGAGTAACTGCAAGGATCATTTTACTCCAGGGAATGCATTTTATACCCTTTATGCTCAGAAAGTGCAGAGGGAGAGGGCACAGAGTGGGCAGGGGTTCAGGCTGGCAAGAGAGTTGTTTTGGGTTGGATATTAAGGAGAAATTCTTCCCTGTGAGGGTGGGGGAGAAGCTGTGGCTGCCCCATCCCTGGAAGTGTCCAAGGCCAGGTTTGGATGGGTTTTGGAGCCTGTCAGAGGGGGGACACCACTCACCTCTCTGGGAGGTCCCTGCGCAGGTGCCACCGTTCCGTGTCCGTGTCCCTGTCCCCGCAGGTGTGCCCGGTGTGCTCGGCCATGCCCTGGGGGGATCCCAGCTACAAGAGTGCCAACTTCCTGCAGCACCTGCTCCACAGGCACAAGTTCTCCTACGACACCTTCGTGGTGAGTGTGACCCTGAGCCCAAAAAAGGGGGATGCCCCTCCCTGTGCTCTGTGCCAGGAGGTGAAACCAGCCCTTCCCTTCCCGTGCTGGGATCAGCCCATCCCGCTGGGATGAGACCCCCACACCCACCAGGTTGTCCTCACCAGGAGGAGAGGGAATTGTTCCTGCACTCCACAAAATGAGTTGTTCCATTAAACTCTTCCCCTGAGGAATTCTGACACAAACCCCTTTTCTTGGAGCTTTTGGGAGCAGGGGGAGGGACCAGCCCAGCCCTCGGGTTTGGGGGGGTCTGGCTGCTGCACGTGGGGGTCCCTGACCCCTCCTGTGTGGGGGGCAGTTGTGATGGCTCAGCCTTGGCCTCAGGGGAGGCTTTGTTCCCATCCTGCTTTCATTGGATAGACACCAGGGAAAAGAACCTCCAGACATTTAGAGAGGAATGTCCCGACTTCAGGAGCGATGGTTGGATAAACCCGACCTGGAGCTCTGCAAAAACCCCTGGCCTTGCTAGAAAGCTTCACTCTTTGGCCTCAGCTCGTGTGGGCATGTTCCATCCCTCCTGCCAGGTGTGAGATTCCAGGCAGGAGAGGGATGAGGGCACAGAGGACACCCCAGAGAGCACGGGTGGCATTCGTGGGATCGGTGTGCCAGGGGAACAACCGGGAGCGGGCAGGGCTGCGTGGGGACAGTGTGCCCTGGCTGTGCCAGCTCTCCTGAGCGTCCCTGTTTGATTTTCAGGATTACAACATCGACGAGGAGGCAGCGTTGCAGGCGGCCCTGGCTCTGTCCCTCTCCGAGAACTGAGGCCGATCCCTCTCCCAGCCCCGGCTCCGTTTGCACGCTCCGGGAGCCCTCCGGAGCCCCGCTGCTGCCTCCTTCCCCCGCTCCCCGGGCAAATCCCACCTTGTTTGAGAAGGTGGAGCCTCTTCAGTGTCACAGTGAGTGAGCAGAGGCCTCTGGAGAGAGGAGCTGGCGCCGCAGGGCAGGGATCAATCCTTGGAAAGGCTTCTCATATCCGTTTGGGAGCACATCCCTGTGTCCGGATCTATTTATTATTAGATGCTTTTTGGCACACTCGTCCCTGCTCTCTGTTGCAACAGAATAGGTACCTGAAACTGATAGACTGGATGCAAAACACCCTAATTTGGGACTGGAATCAGCCACATCCTTTTAAAAAGGAGGAAGGCAGCACGGAGCATCTTTTTTTAAACTCTCCGAGGATTTTTCTAGAGATGTCAGGCTGTCCTGACCCCCGTGCCGGAGGCTGGAGCTGCCTCCTTCACCTCAACCCCGGGATGAGACTGAACAGTGGTTCAGAGGAGCCCTCGAGGATGGCATCCAGCATCCAGGGAAAGCCTCCCCTTCCTCGTTTTGTACCGGCTCTTGGGATACCAAATCCTTGCGTTTTTCTACACGAAGCAGCGCGAAGCCTTTTCCACGTTTTCTAGAGCGGGATCAGAAGCCGTTCCTCTTCACACTGCAATATCCGTCACCCAGGACAAGAGTATTTTTATGGAACATTATTAAGAAAGTTTATTTTTTACAAAAATAACCCAAGCAAATGAACACGTGGATTTGGAATGGGGCGGGAGGCAGGAGCTGGATCCCGGAGCGGCGGGTCGGACTCTGAGGTGGAGGGAAGTGCAGGGATCTTTCTGGGCCATTCCTGGATATTTCTGGGCAATTCCTGGGCGTTTCTGGGTCCTTCCCTCACCAGAATTCCTCTGCCTGTGAGGGAGCAGGCAGGATCCGTGTGCCACGCTGGCACTCGGCGCGGAGCAGCTGGATTGGCTCCAGGTGCTGGTTGCCCATGGAATGTCTGTCCATGCAGGATCCCAGCCCCAACACCGAGCTCCTTACCCCCCAAAGACAAGGGATTGCATCTCCCGTTTCTGATCTCTCCCTGGGAACAGGGCACTGCTGATCCAAGGTGCTCCACAGCAGCCTGGTGACCCATCCCTGCTGTTCCCTTCCTCCCAGCCCTGCCTGCTGCTGGCTCTGGAGGGCTGGGAGAGGGTGGGAGGGAGATGGCACCGGCCATGGGATGAGCCCAAGGCTGCCAGTGATGGAGCTGAGGGAGGGGCTGATTCCCGAAACCCACCGTGCTGCCTTCCCGCAGGGTTTGCAGGGAAAAGGGGTGGGAGAGGCCCCCTCTGCGCCTCCCTGCTCACAGAATTCCCGAGGAGTTCCAAAATTCCTGGCTCCAGCTCTGCTCTAGCAATACTGGCTTGGGTTTTTTGATTTTCATAGGACTGGATGATTTTGGAGCGTGCAGGGAACCCTCAGCTCCCCTGGCAGGGCAGGGAAAGGGCTGGAGCTGCCCTGCTCCCCTTTCTGGAGCCAGGCCAGCGAGGAGGGATGGGATCTTCTCTTACCTGCCCGGCATTGCTGGCACCTGGAGGATGTTCCTGGTGGGAAGGAGAGCACTGGCATTGTCCAGGAGGGATCCAGGAGGATTTCCCTGCCCTGTGCTCAGCTGGGACCCTCAGCTCCTGGAGCAACCTCCGTGAGAGCTCCCTGCTTTTGGGCCTGCACTGTTAACCTCGGGCTCCTTCCCTCTCTCCTTCTTTTTCCTCTCCTTTTTGCCCCACAGAGCCAGAGCAGGGGCAGCAAGAGCTGCTTTTGTAAAGCACTTTAAGGCCCCGGGTGTGAGGGGCCGCGCCAGGCCGTGCCAGGGATCCCTCTGTGCCGGGGATCCCGCCCGCCAGTGTGTCACCCACCACTTTTTTGCATAATTAGAACTTTTAACGAGCCGTCCTGTTTTTTGAAGAAGAATTAACTCGATGACGTATTTGTAGCAAACCATTTTTTCTCAATAAAGGCAGTTACATCCACACGTGGAAGCTCTGAGGGGGTGCTGGCAGCACTGGGTTACAGGCGGCCCTGAGGGCTCTGGGAGCACTCGGAGGCTCCTGGGGAATATTCGGAGCACTGCGGTGTGAAGGTTACCGGGGGTTTGGGAGCGCTGGGGCTACTGGGAGCACTGGGGGTGTACTGGGGACGCTGGGGCGGTGCTGGGGTAACTGCGGGTACAGGGGACAGCGAGGACACTGGGGTGCAGCGGTGTGGGGAGCACTGGGAGCGGTACTGGAAGCAGAACGGGACGGTACCGGGAGCCGTGGGAGCGGTACTGGAAGCAGAACGGGACGATACCGGGAGCACCGGGAAGGTACCGGGAGCACCGGCGGCATCTGCGCGTGCGCAGTTCCTGCCCAATTCAAAAATGGCGCCCCGCAGGCCCAGCCCAGCGCCCTCAGGGGGGCGGGGCCGCCCGTGGTCCGATCGCTGCCATTGGCTGTCGGGAAACGGGCGCTGCGCCCTCCACCAATGGCGAGGCGGGACGCGCCGCAGGCCACGGTCACGTGGGTGGCGCGGGGGCGGGGCCCGAGGCCGGCCGGCGGTGGCGGCAGCGATGGCGGCGGAGCGCGGTCTGGCCGTGGCCACCTGCACGGCGCCCGTGAACATCGCCGTCATCAAGTACTGTGAGTGCCCGGCCGACACCGGCCGCGGGCCCGGCACGGGCCGGGGGCGGGCCTGCCACCTGCGCGGGGGCTGCGGGGGGCTCGGGTTCCGGACTGTGCTGCGTGCGCCGTGTCCGGCTGTGCCGTGACAGGTGACACCGTGCCGGGCCAGGCCGTGCTGCGCTGTGCCCTTGCTTGCCGTGGCGTTCCTGGCCGTGCCGTGCCATTCCGAGCCGTGCCGTGCTCTCTTGCAGGGGGCAAGCGGGACACCGACCTCATCCTGCCCATCAACTCCTCCCTGAGCGTGACGCTGCACCAGGACCAGGTGAGTCAGGATCGGGATCGGGGTCAGGTTTAGGATCAGCCCTCCCCAGCCGTGTCCGGGGGTGCTGAGCCCCCTCACCCTCTCCCCACAGCTCAAGACCACCACGACGGCGGCCGCCAGCCGGGATTTCACGGAGGACCGGCTGTGGCTCAACGGGAAGGAGGCGGACGTGGGGCACCCGCGGGTCCAGGCCTGTCTGCGCGAGGGTGAGCGTCCCCTGCCCGGGGGTGTCCCCAGTGTCCCCGGTGTCCCCTGACCCTGCTGTGCCCCCAGTGCGGCGCCTGGCCCGGAAGCGCCGCGGGGGCAGTGAGGACACGGCCGCGCTCAGCCTTTCCTACAAAATCCACATCGCCTCCGAGAACAACTTCCCCACAGCCGCCGGGCTCGCCTCGTCCGCCGCCGGCTACGCCTGCCTGGGTGCGTGGGGGACGGGGCACTGGGCTGGCAGGGCGTCCCCGGCTCTGATCTGTCCCCTCCTTGGTGTTGGGAGGGGTGATAGGGGTGTCCCCTTGCTGTGACATGTCCCCTGCCTGTGGCTGTAGAGTGTGATGGGCACTGGAAGGGGGTGACAGGAGTGTCCCGCTCCTCTGAGCGGTTGCCTGCATGTGGCAGTATGGCATGGAGGGCACTGGGCAGGGATGACAGGACTGCCTGGGGTGTCCTGTTTGTGCTCCAGCTGGCCCCGCTCTATGGTAGCACCGGGAGGGGTGACAGGGGTGTCCCCTCTCCCTGTCCCCGCAGTGTCAGCGCTGGCCCGGCTCTGTGGTCGCGCCGGGAGGGGTGACAGGGGTGTCCCCTCTCCCTGTCCCCGCAGTGTCAGCGCTGGCCCGGCTCTGTGGTCGCGCCGGGAGGGGTGACAGGGGTGTCCCCTCTCCCTGTCCCCGCAGTGTCAGCGCTGGCCCGGCTCTGTGGTCGCGCCGGGAGGGGTGACAGGGGTGTCCCCTCTGCCTGTCCCCGCAGTGTCAGCGCTGGCCCGGCTCTGTGGTCGCGCCGGGAGGGGTGACAGGGGTGTCCCCTCTCCCTGTCCCCGCAGTGTCAGCGCTGGCCCGGCTCTATGGCCTGGAGGAGGAGCTGTCGGAGGTGGCCCGGCGGGGCTCGGGCAGTGCCTGCCGCAGCATGTTCGGGGGATTCGTGCAGTGGCAGCGCGGGGAGCGCCCCGATGGCACCGACAGCCTCGCCCTCCAAGTGGCCCCCGAGACGCACTGGCCGGAGCTCCGTGTCCTCGTCCTGGTGGTGAGGGGCTGGGAGGGGATCTGGGGGGGATTTGGGACTCGAGGAGCTCTGGAGGGGCCGTGTCCCACTGTCTGTGTCCCCTCAGGTCAGTGGGGAGAAGAAGCCGGTGGGCAGCACCGCGGGGATGCAGACCAGCGTGGAGACCAGTCCCCTGCTGAAGGTACGGGGGCATGGGACTCGTCCTGCCTGGGCAGGGACAGGATCCCCTTTGCCTTGGAATGGGGCTGGAGGGTGTGGAGTGACACCCAAAGGGTCACAGTGCTGTGGGTGTCACCAAATTGGGGTTACTGTGACCCAGCTGCTGCAGGTGTCACCGAATTGGGGTGACCACAACCCACCTGTGCGGGTGTCACTGAATTGGGGTGACTTTGACGCACCTGCCGCGGATGTCACCGAGCTGGGGTGGCCAAAACCTGCCTGCTGTGGTTGTCACGGGTTTGGGGTGACCGACCACAACCCGCCAGCCGTGGGTGTCAGGGAATTGGACTGATGGTGACCCACTGCTGTGGCAGCACCGGGCAGAGGTGGTGGTCCCGGAGCGCCTGGCCCAGATGATGCGGCACATCCGGGAGCGGGACTTCGAGGGCTTCGGCCAGCTGGCCATGAGGGACAGCAACCAGTTCCACGCCACCTGCCTCGACACCTTCCCGCCCATCTTCTACCTCACCGACCTGTCGCGCCACATCATCGCGCTGGCGCATCGCTACAACGCCCACCACGGCCACACCAAGGTACCGGCGGGGCCCCGGCGGCGTCGCGGCACCGTGGCCCTTCCCCAGGTCCTCACGTTCCCCCCCAATGCCACCGCAGGTCGCCTACACCTTCGACGCCGGCCCCAACGCCGTCATCTTCACGCTGGCCGACACCGTGGCCGAGTTCGTGGAGGTGGTGAGGCGCAGCTTCCCCCCCGCCACCAACGGGGACCAGTAAGGGAATCTCGCTTCTTACTGGGGGAGGATGGGGGGGTTGAGGGGACACAGGGACTGAGCTCTCGCCGTGCCACAGGTTTGTCCGGGGGCTGCCTGTGGGCTCGGCCGCGCTGCCGCAGGAGCTGGTGGCCGCCGTGGTCACCGAGCCGCTGCCAGGGGCTGTCCAGTACATCCTGCACACCAAGGTGAGGGCCAGGGCGGCGGGGGAGTGTGACCGCGGGGACACGGCCGCTGCGGGGAGGCTGAGCCCATCCCTGGCCCCGAGGGGGTGGTGGGACCTCATTCCTGTCCCTGGGGTTGTCCAGGCCCTGTCTCCATTCCTAGGGGAGTGTGTAGCACCCTGTCCACATCCCCGGGGATGTGCGTGGGACCCCATCCCTGTCCCCCACCCCAGGGGTGTGGGTAGGGCCCTGTCCACATCCCCGGGGGTGTGTGTGGGACCCCATCCCCCTCCCCAGGGGTGTGTGTAGGGCCCTGTCCACATCCCCGGGTGTGTGTGTGGGATCCCGTCCCTGTCCCCCCCCCCCGGGGGTGTGCGTCGGCCCCTTCCCCCTCCCCCAGGTGGGGGGTGGGGACCCCACCCCGGCCCCCACCGCAGGGGGGTGTGTAGGGCCCCGTCCCCATCCCCAGGTGGGTGTGTGGGGCCCCATCCCTGTCCCCCACCGCAGGGGTGTGTGTAGGGCGCTGTCCCCATCCCCAGGGCTGTGTGGGATGCCATTCCTGTCCCCAGCAGTGTGTGCAGGACCCCATCCCCATCCCCAGGGCTGTGTGGGACCCCATCCCCGTCCCCATCCCCAGGTGGGTGTGCGGGACCCCATCCCTGGACATATTCCTGCTGGCTCAATCCACGGGGTGACGTTTTGGGGTCGGTGGGGCCCAGAGCTGCCCCCCACCCCCAGTGGGAGGAGCTCTGCAGGCAGTGGGGCTCCCCGGTGTCCCTGACCCGTGTCCTGCCCCACAGCCCGGCCCTGGTCCGCAGCTCGTGGATGACCCCAGCCAGCACCTCCTGGGAGCGGACGGGCTGCCCCGGAGCCGTGCCTGACCCCGGTGACACCCTGGGACAGCCAGGACACGCCGGGGGGGCTCTGCCGGTGCCACCAGTGGGCCTCAGGACGCTGAGCCAGGCCTGCCGCAAAGCTGTCCCCAGCCCCGGGGCAGGATGTGACCCTGCGGCTGGTTTTTACTCTTTTGTAAGGAAATAGAGGGTTTCTGGCTCCAGCGCTGTTTTGGGGTGTCGGGTTCTGTGTGTGGTGCTGAGGGGGAAGAGCGCCGGCCAAAAGAGGGGGCAGGAGCTGGGGCCAGTCCCCGGTGCTGATCCTGTCCCTCCGCACAGCCCTGTCACCCCACATGGCCCCTGTGTCCCTTGTGGGGTATCTCCTGTCCCTTATGCCCCCAAGTTGTCGCTGCGGGGGCTGATCCTGTCCTTCCGCGTGGCCCCTGTCCCTTGCGCATCTCACATCCCCTGTCCCCTGCCTGTCCCTTGCAGGACTGACCCTGTTCCCCACCCCTCAGATGTCCCTTCTGGGGCCGGTCCTGTCCCTGCGCGTTCTGTGTCACCCCGCATGTCCCGTGGCCCCGGTGTGGCCCCGGCTCGGTGCCGTGTCCCCGCGGGGGCGTGGCCTGTGGAGAGGGGGTGTGGTTTATTCGAAGGGGGCGTGGCCGGCGGTTGGTAGCGCCGCACCCGCCTTCCGGGTCGGGACGGGCCGAGCGGAGCCGAACCGGGACGGGCCGAGCCGAACGGGGCCGGGACCATCCGAACTCCATCGGGCAAAGCCGACCGAGCCCCCGCGTTCGATACGAGGGGAGCAGAATCCGATCGGGCTGAGCCGAGCAGAGCCGAACCCGACCGGCCGAGCCGAACCGGACCGGGCCGGGAGCAGCCGAACCCGCTCGGACCGAGTCGAGCGGAGCCGGGAGTAGCCGAAGGCGCTCGGGCCGGCCGTTCCGCTGCGGGCCATGGGGCAGATCGAGTGGGCCATGTGGGCGAACGAGCAGGCGCTCGCCGCCGGGCTCAGTGAGTGCGGGGGCCACGGGGGCTGGGGGGCTTGGGGAGGCCGGCGCTGGGCGGGTGGTGGCGACCCGGGCACTTCGGAGGGCCCCCGGGCGCTGGAGGCAGTGAGCGCCCGGCGGGCCGGGAGTGCTGAGCCCGGGGAGGGGGATGCTGAGCCCCGGGGGTACCCCAGACACGGCCCCGAAGGCGCCGAAGACGGCCGGGAAGTCCCGTCCTCGCGGGGCTGGAGCCTCCGCTTCCTCCTTTTCTCTTCCTCCTCTGCCCTCTCTTCCTCGGTTCCGTCCTCTCCTCCTCCACTCTCTTCCTCCGGCCACGGGGTCAAAAACCTGCCTCCAAGGCCCTGGAGGTCCCTGAATCCAGGGAGTCCCGCACGCAGCATCTCCTCGGCATCGCACACGTTGGAGCCCTTGGGGCCATGGAACCCCCCAGTTCCCTTCCCTGAATCCAGGGGATCCCGTGCGTCGGAGTCCCCGGGGCCATAATCCCAGCTTTGGGGTTTGCGGGGGGCCGTATCCCTTGTTGAGTTAGGGTTGTATCCCGGGTTTTGGGAGCCGTATCCCAGGCTGAGGGTTTGTATCCTGGTTTGGGGGTTTGTGTCCCGGGCGGACCCCTCCATCCCGGCTGTTCCCGCAGTCCTGCTGACGGGCGGGATCGTGGCCGTGGCGGGGCAGTTCAAGGGCTGGTACTTCGCGGCGTATTCCATGTATCCTTCCCGACAGCATTCCCGGGACTGGGCTGCGGGAAAACCCTGTCCCGATCGGGGTGGGAGGCACGGACGGGGGGGTCACATCCTCATCTCCCCACCCTGGTCCCAGTTGTGCTTTCCCTGCCCCAAACAGCCCCTTTTTGGGATGAGGGTTGTTCCTTGGGGCTCTTCCCGGTCCTATCCCGCATTTCCTTGACCCCCCGGCAGCGCGGCAGGCGTCCTGGTCTGCCTGCTCGAGTATCCCAGGAGCAAACGGAAAAAAGGCTCCACCATGGAGAGGTGGTGAGTGGTCCCCCCACTTCAGCCCTGGAATTTGGGGTCCTGGTACCCCCCAAACGCAGGGATGTGGGAGCAGTGGGGTGGGAGCAGAGCTGGATCCCCCGGGGGCGTTCTTTGGGATGCTCCTTGCAGGACAACACCGAGATGGAGGTCCCCATCTGGGGCTGGGTGTCCCCTCGGGGTGGGGACACTCCCTGTGACCTCCCGATGTCACCCTGCAGTGGGCAGAAGTACCTGACAGCCGTGGTGAAGGTGTTCGGGCCCCTCACCAGGAATTACTACATCCGAGCCGTCCTTCACGCCGCGTGAGTGGGGTGCGGGCTCGGGGCTGGGGGCTGGGCCCCCCAAACTCCCTCTGAACCCCAAATCTCTGTCACAGCCTGGCTGTGCCCGCCGGTTTCCTCCTCTCCACCATCCTGGGCACCGTCTGCCTGGGCATCGCCAGCGGCATCTACCTGCTGGTGAGTGCAGAGAGGTTTTGGGGGGCTGGGAGGAGGAGGGCACCCCTAAACCCATGGACTGGTACTTCCACGTGAATTCCAGGAGCATTCCCAGACTGGGCTGCAGGAAAACCCTGTCCAGATCGGGGTGGGAGGCGTGGACAGGTGGTCACATCCTGCTCCCCCCACTCTGGTCCCAGCTGGGCTTTCCCTGCCCCAAACAGCCTCTTTTTGGGAGTGGGGGTTGTTCCTTGGCACTATTCCCAATCCCACAGGCTGCAGTTCGAGGGGAGGAGTGGAGACCCATCGAGCAGAAGCCCCGGGAGCGGCCACAAGTGGGGGGCACCATCAAGCAGCCCCCCAGCAACCCCCCACCCCGACCACCCCCGGATGCCCGCAAGAAGCAGCTGGAGGTGGGGGGGCAGGTGAACCCCATCCCTGTGGAGGCGGAATAACGGGGGATCTTCCTGCCCTGCCGCCCTGCTCCTGCTCCTGCTTCCCAGCTGCTCCTGGACCCACTGCAGGGAACGGGCTCCTGGGGATCCCCAAAACCCCCGGGGGTGCTGAGCTCCTGGGTGGGTCCCCAGCTCCTGGTCGTGCTCAGATCCCTGGGATCATCAGTTCCCCCTGGGCTCCTCAGCCCCCAAGGGATTCCCAAATCCCCAGCGATGCTTTGGGGTCTCCAGCTCCTGGGCGTCCCCAAATCCTCAGTAGTGCTTAGCTCCTTATGAGATTTCCATCTCCCTGTAGGATCTCCAGCTCCTGGGCATCCCCAAATCCTCAGTAGTGCTTAGCTCCTTATGAGATTTCCATCTCCCTGTAGGATCTCCAGCTTCTGGAGATCCCCAAATCCCCTAAGATGCTCAGCTCCCAAATTCCCAGCGATGTGATGCTACCTGTGGGGTTTTCAGCCCGCAGGGGCTTCCCAGCTTCTGGAGATTCCCAAATCCCTGGGGCTGCTCCACTCCCTATGGGATCTCCAGCTCCCAGGAACTCCCCAGCTCCTGGATCTCCCCAAATCCCCAGTGATGTTCAGCTTCCTGTGGGGTCTGCAGCCTCCAAGGGCTTCCCAGCTTCTAAGGATCCCCAAATCTTTGGGGATTCTCAGCTCTCTGTGAGTCTCCTGTCTCCAGGGGCTCCTCCACTCCTAGGAAACCCCAAATCCCTGGGCATGCTCAGCTCCCTGAGGGTTCCAACTCTCCAAGCACCCCCCAGTTCCCTGAGGGATCCCCAGTTCCCTGAGGGATCCCCAGATCCCTGTGGAACACGAGCTCTCAGGGAATCCCGAGCATCCCGGGGGGATCAGGCAGCTCTGCTCCGGCTCTCCCTGGTTTTTGTCATTTCTGCAGTTGCTGTTGCAATAAAAAGTGGGAAAGGCCCGGGCTGCCCCTGCCTGCTGCTCTGGGGGAAACCTCCCATTCCTGCCCTGCTCCTGGAGTGGCCGGGACAGGACTGGGGAGGTGTTTTGAGGACAAACAGTGCAATTATGGGCAAATCCAGGATGCGATGCGCAGAGTACGGCCACGGCAGGGTCCCCTCCCAAAACCATTATGGACCCAACAGTGGGGTGGAACTGGGAGGGGCCCGCACTGGAACTGCCCAGTGAGTCCCAAAGGAGCCCCCAAAACCTGGGATAACCCCAGCAGGGAGTGTGGGGAGCATTTTTCCCTTCCCAGTCCCACTCGTGGGTGCTGGAAGTTCCCTGGTGTGATGTGGGTGCCAAATCCTTGATCCCACTGGGATCAGCAGCTGCTCCAGGTCCCCCTCTGCCCCCTCCCCACACAGATCCTGGCCCCTCGGGGGGTGCAGGTGGCCCGGGGCCCCCCCAGGTGCTGCCGGCACAGGTGGAGTGGCCCTGGCAGGTGGCACCAGGTCCGTGGGATGTGGTGCCCGGGGGCAGAGCCGTGGGAAAGGTGTGGGTGTCGGGGTGCCAGGGCTGGGTCCCCCCCGGGGCTGGGGGTGTGGGGCACCCCCGTGCCCTGCCGCCCTTCCCATCACCTCCCAGTTCATCCTGCCCTGCTGCACTGGGTGCGCTGGTGCTCTGCCCACCGTGCAGGGGCTGAGGGGTGTCCCACAGCTGGGCAGCGCCCACGGATGTGCCTCTGTCCCTGCGCCCCAATTCCCGACATCCCAAAGCCCCGGCTGGGAACAGAGCAAGGACCGTGCCAGGGGTCGTTGGCTTTTATTTGCAGCATTAAATAGCACTAGAGAGGAGACAATAAATAGCTTTTTGGGGGAATAAATAAACCAGTGAGCTCGCGGGCAGCGCTCACAGGGTCTGGCCGGGGGGTCTTGAGCACCGTGGGGCGATGCTGGCCCCAGAGTCGAGGGAGGGGGGGTCGTCAGCAATAAATAGGGGGTACAAAAAGCCCCCCGCCCCCGGCAGCAAGGCTTATAAATAACTCATAAATAACGAGGGGAGGGGACACCGTGGCGGGGTCGGGTGCTCTAAAACAAGCACGGGCGGGGGCCGGGCGGTGACACGGTCACGCTCGGGGGCCGCGCTCAGCGCGCGGTGCGGGGCAGGACGCAGGTGCAGCCCACGGGCACTCGGATGTAATCCACCTCCAGCGTGACGAGCCCCAGCCCCGCGGGCCGCGGGCACGGCTTGCGCCGCAGCACCAGCATGGTCTGGTGGATGGTCACCGAGTTGAGCGACGTCGTCTCCCGGCCGGTTTTCACGTCCACGCAGCCGCTGCACAGGCACTCGGCGAAGGCCAGCTTGCGCGGGTAGCGGTTCTCGTCCTCGTCGATGCTGCGGGGACACGGCGACACGTTGCCTCGCGCCGCCGGCTCTTCCCAGCTGGGATCGCCCAGCGGAAAGGGCGGGCGGGGCACGGCCGGGGGATCGGCCCGTGAAACACCGGCACTCACCGGTAGCGCCACGGGGAGATGGAGCGCTCGTGGGCCTCGCTGCGGAGCCCGGCGCGCAGGGCCAGCGCGGGACACGCGTGCGGGCGCTGCGGGCGCGGCCGCCGGGC
>VWPU01012367.1:0-15942 GCA_013398955.1 Callaeas wilsoni | reverse complement strand
AGGCCAGGGGGCTGCTCCGGCCGCCTGACGCAACTGAAACATGACTCAAGTAAGGTGACTCTGCTGCCAGCCCCGGCAGCGCGTGCCGCTGGAGAGTGGGGCACTTGTGCACCCTCCACGGCGTATTTCATGGAAGAGGGGCGTGTCCTGAGGTCGCTTTAGAAGTTCTGCTTGATGCCTGGTATCCTGGATCCTCGATCCTTGATCCAGGTGTTGGGCACTGGAACACTGAAGCTCGTTAGCCTGATAGCGAGCAGAGATCTGGAGGAGTGTGAGGAAGTTGGACTTTGCTGATACAGTTATCAGGTTCAAGAGCTGAACTCGACCTGTTTGTGGTGACAGGGTAAACAAGGTCCCTTTTTAGGATTTGTGAGCCTGAGTTAGTGTGGTTGGTCTTTTTAACTCTGGAATATCTGGCAAGTGTTGGAATGAGGCCTTGTTTCTAGAGAGAGGCAGGTCCTGAAGTGCCTGTCAAAAAAAGATTCGTTTGGGCAGTTGGGAGCTGCAACTTCCTTCTGTTCTCAGGACTGTTATAAGTGACTTGAAGAAGCCACACCAGAGAAGTGCAGAAAAATATTGCTCTAAAGAGCTTCACTACTGTTTTACTGCCTTCTGAAGCACCCAGGTAGGCCATAAATCCCATGTGTTGTCACTTCATACACACCGTAGCTAAGGGAGAAGGGTGATAAAATTTGAGCTGTTTCTTAATGGCAGAAGTCTCTTGAAATGCATTGCATCACTTCATTAGCTAATAAAGCTCCTAGGAGGTGACTCAGACCCTTTCTTTGAGGTCTTGGTCGCTGTACCCCAGCTGGGCTGAAACAGGTGACTGAAATCAGAATCTCCTTTTTCCATCTTGCTCCTGAGTTCCTGTAGAGTACCTTGTAAGCAATGGCAGAGCCTTAAGTGATAACACATGGATAAAGACACTTTCTTGACTATCAGAAACATTAAATGTCCTGAGCTCTTACATGACTCACTTCTGGACGGACATACGCCTTTTTTATGGTTGATATTTACTAAACAGCCCAAGTCCTTTTAAATATTCAATTAAAGTCAGGGTTGGGGAAATAAAAACGCCTTTTCTTGTCATATACCTACTGCTGTTTTGGTTTCTGCAGCAGTCATCCCTGGAAGTGCTGTTGGGAAGCCTTTCAGGGATTAAAACTTCTAAACTGGAATTCAGGCTTCTGATCATGATCACAAGCAGCTGGAACACTGAAGTATTTCCTAAAGAAGGAAGCTGGATTGTAGAAAGTTGATTTGTCCATTTATGATGCACTACTTGGTTGAGGCTATGAGTGTTGCAGAGGAGGCTTAGTGTAGGGGTAGCTTGATATAATGCTAAAATTGCACTGCTTTTTAAATAATTTTTTTAAGAAGACATTTTGGAGACATGCAGCATTTTTTCTTAGTGCAAAAAGGAAGAAATCTTTAGGGATGAACAGCAGGGTTTAATGTAGTATGCTGGTTCAGGTGGACTGGGAGTGTCCTGGCTGGATTCCACGCTTCCCTGGTGTTGTCTCCTAGTTGGTTAAGCTTGTTTGTGATCTCATCTAGCTGGATGAAAAGTATTATGATTAAAGATAAAACAATCTTTGCTCTGTAGTAACAAGGTCTGTATGAAGAAATTGGTCCTGCAACAGTAGTGAATCATGCCAGCTTTATGAGATGCAAACTAAAGTCTGCCCTGACCTTTTCTGATGATACAAAGAATGTCCTTGTGCAGGCTTTGGAATCAAAATCAAGCCGCTTAGGGGGCTTGGTGCTGCCAGTCTGCTAAGAGTTGTCCAAGGCCAGGCTGGACAGGTTTTGGAGCAATCTGGTGTAGTGGAAGGTGCCCCTGCCCATGGCAGGGGGTGGAACTGGATGGTCTTTGAGGCTCCTCACGATTGAAACCACTCTACCACTCCAGAACTCCCTGGAATTTGAGTTTCTGGCTGTGGCTTATGGTTATGGAGAGGCAGATGAAGTAGCCAGAATGTGGTTTTGTTTGGTTTAGGATTTTTTTTTGACTCAAGACAGCTGGAAATGGCGAGTTTAATAAGGTTGTTGTAATATTCATGAACTGTAATATTAATAAACTGATTCGTGGAATAAAGTCCCTTAGTTCAGTCTGGAAGCAGTTTCGCTGTGCTGAATAATCCTTATCCAACATAAGCACTCATCCAGGTAAATGGGTTCATGCTGCACTAAAGTCACATATTTGGGTTCTCCAGGGGCTTTGAGTATCCAGAGGGGGTGGACTCTTAAACCAGGAGGCTTAAGGATCAGTCCTGTGGGTTCTTTGTGGCCTCTGAAATTGGCTCTGTTTAGTCTCCCTGTCCCTTATCTCCCACACAGGCTGGAGTTAACTTTGTTTGGTGACCTTCGGTTTGTGCTGGTGCTGCGAGGTCTGCGTGACCTCGGGGCTGAGGCTTCCTTCAGAATCCTGGGACAGCTCCTGCCCTTCCAGGAGCGCTGCAGGGAGCTCGGGGTCTGCCTGCTGGGACGGGCAGCAGTGCTGAAAACAAGGCATTGCTGGGTTTGTCAGCAGCTACTCCTGCTGTCCTTGATGAGTGGTGGAGCAATGCTGCTGTGTGTGACAACAGCCAAAGGCTTTCCTCTTGGGAACTGAAGATATTGCTGGGCATATCCAACTTGTTTTAAAGAGAGTGTTTTAGAAGGAGCAAGCATCTTACTGTGAACACACAGTGATAGCACAGAGTTCTCTGCTCCAGGAGGGAAGGCTGATTCAAACGAAGTGCCTGCTAGTAAAAGTATGTTCCTTTTGTTCTGCTCTTCGAGTAGTTTTTGCATATGAATACTCTACGCTGAAGCTGAATTCCTGGCTTTTTTCCTCTGAGGAGGTAGTAAACAAAAGCCCTCTAAATTCTGAGTTTAGAGAACTGTTTCTGGGCCAAAACAGTTGAATGTGGTAGCAGAATCCATCAAAGGAGATCACTGTCTGCTGCTAAAATCCTTTGCAGTTGTTTTAACCAATTTTTGACCTGCCTTAAAAGAGAAGGTGACTGCCAGTAGCTTTCCTTGGGTCCACTGCCTGTGAGCAGAGGAACACCCACACTGATGTCATGTAAGGTCTTTCAAATGAAGACCTGAGCTGACCACTGTGTTCGTGTCAGCTCTGGATTGTCCCTCTGCAAAGCAGAGAACAGGCAGCTGAAACTCAACTGAGCGACTGCAGTTTTAAGGTTTTGAGCAAGTCAGAACAAGTTTGGGGATGTGCAGCGTGGGTAGAGAGCGCTTGGGAAGGAATAAGATGCAGCAGCTTTCCTGAAGATTCTGTAAAAGTTTCCCTGTGGTGGGTCACAGTAATTTCAACGTCGTATTAAAGATGTGGCAAATGAAGTGCTGCTCCAATCTGCAGCAGTCCGTATCCAAAAAGAGCAGTGGGAGAACATGAAATCGGTGCTGAACACGCTGCAATTAGTGGGATGACTGGCACAGTGAGTGCTGCAAGGGAGGGCTGTAAACTCTTCGCAGGGATGGGCAGGGAGTGTTTGGACAGTCTAGAGCCTGATAAGGGTCACGATAAGGTTGTTTGTGGGTAGGAATCAGGGGAAGGCCAACAATGCAGATATCCTGATGGGAGTCTCTTCTAGACCACTCACCCCAGGATGACGAGGCACCAAAATCCTCCTTAAGCTGCTGGGCAGAGTCTCACCATGGCTAGGCCTTGTTCTCGTAGGGGACCTCAACTTCCCACATGTCTTCTGGAAATAAACCCAGCAGGGAGGTGATGAATCCAGGAGGTTCCTGGAATGTGTGTTCCTATTGATAAGAACAGCTCTCGAGAGAAGGATCTGGAAGGATCTGAGTGGGAATAGTTGGCAGCATCTGGGGTAATGCTCAGCAGCGCAGAGATGGAGGCTCAGGGAGTGCTTGGGAGACGCTGGGATAGGAGCTGTAGGTGTGGGGTGTGACTGTGGAGGCAGGAATGCGGAGGCAGGAATGCTGTGGTGCTTGAGCAACGTGGCAAGTGACCCTTCAGAGGCAAGATTGGTTTGAGGAGCTGAACTGAGCTGCCTCAGCCATGGCAGCACAGCTGACCGTTGGCTCCGAGCCGTGCTGATCACTCTGGCTGCAGTGGGCAGCTCCTGGCCTGCCATTCCCAGGGGCACCCACCTTGCTGCCCTAGAAAGGGCAGAGTGGCTCCTGAAGCAGTGCTGCAGGGGACTGAGCCACGCTCCTCGTGCAGCCCTGGTCCTGCTGGCCACACTGTTGTGATACGAGCCAGGAGCTGGTGGCCTTCAGGGCCACCTGGTCAGGCTTAGCTGTTCCTTGCAGCTTGTGGGCAGTCAGGCCCTAACTCTGGCGTGGTGTCTGCTGCAGAGGTCCCAAAGGGCTTTGAACTTGGGGAAACTTCTCTGGGCAGTGTCCGGGGAGAGATGCAAACTTTGCTGCTGTGACACCAAACCCTAATTAAACAACTGAATGCATTGGGATCGACCCTACTTTTTCCAAATGTGCTTGACTGTCTGGTTCTATTGCACATAATGGATGTAGTGAGCTTCATAATGGCCACTGTGGCCGATTCACCTTCTGCCAAAGAGCCAACGGAGAAATCTGTAGCAGTGTTGGAAACTCTTGTTACGGCTCCTGGGTTGGCTGCAGGAGATGGCTGGGAACTCGGCTCTCGAGCTGCTGCAGATCGAAGTGTTACAGACAGTGAAACGTGCCGCTGGAGAACCTCTCCAGTGCAGTGCTGTTCGCAGCAGTTCTGTCCCAGCTGGGAGTGATGCTGAATGGCTGCTGGAAGCACGTTCAGACACTCTGCAGTTGCATTTGCCGCTGCTGAACACGTTGGACGCTGCAGCCTGGCAGGAAGCTGACCCGTCAGGTCCTTCCACTTCGCAGCCTTTCACACTCCTCAGGGAGTCACCCCATACCTGTGGGTTGGAGGCTTCCTCCACCAGGGCTATTTATTACTGCAGATGCTGGCCAGAGAGCAGCTTGCATCAGAGGGAGCCCTTCTGGATATTTCTAGCTCCCAGGGAACTGGGAGATCCTGACATGCAGACCTTGGCTCCAGCAGAAGTAGGTGACTGGCTCTTTTCCTTCCCTTGCCCTGCTGTCCATCTGTTAAGCTGTGCAAAGCACTTGCCCAGGTAACTTTGCTCCCCTGGCTGCCTCAGGGCTTGAAAAATGATTTCAGTGCTTGTAAGAAATGAGTTGTCTGACTTCACACAAGCTCCAGTACACATGGATTTAACATCCATGACTTCTTGGCTGTAAAACCTTCAGTTGGAAGGCAAATGGTTAGAAAAAGCTTGTGATATTTTACTATGTAAACCAGCTGTGTCAGATAAGCACTAAATTTAACTTTCTCCTTTTTTTTTTTTTTTCCAGTCAGGTCAATTCAGTGAAGATATGATTCCTACTGTGGGCTTCAACATGAGGAAAGTTACAAAGGGTAATGTTACAATAAAGGTATGTTGCCATTGTTGACTGTTTTCTTTAGCTTCTAGTTTAAAATTTACATGTTTGCTCTGTTTTGCTTCCAGCCTTGCGACAAATATAGAAAACTGAAGAGGCTCAGCTAAATCTGTCGAGTAGCTTAAGAAGACATTTATGTTTATTTATGGAGTTTCTGAAATGAGAATGTGTGTGTGGTTCCCAGGTTCATGGACTAGTTAAAGCACTGTTGTGATAATGCTGTCTGGCTTAGATCTGGGTGTTTGAGGCCCAGAGATGCTGCTTTCCTGCTCATCAGTTTGCTTAAGGGAAGGTTTACATCAAAAGCAAAGCTTTAAGTGAACACATTTTATTTTCTTGTGTACCTCAGTGTGTAACCTTCATACCCAGGATGTTCTTGCATCTGATGCGAGGTGCTCCAGTTTGCACCTCCTGCTGTTGGGCCCTAAGCTCTGAGCAGCTGTGCAAGGGATTAGTCCTGTTTTAACATGGGAGAGGTCCAGCAGCTGCTTAAGGAGAAAGGAAAAACTGTTGTGATTTCTTGTCTTATCTTTGCCTGACATGTTTAAACACAGTGCATGGCTAAATTGTCTTTCTCCCCTTGCCTTAAGATTTGGGATATAGGAGGGCAGCCCCGATTCCGAAGCATGTGGGAGCGATATTGCAGAGGAGTTAATGCTATTGTGTAAGTGTCCTTCTTCAGCTCTGCTTCCTTCACGTGTGCTCCTCTTCTCTGGGAGCCTTCCTAGCGCTGCATGCCTGACTCTGTAGTTCTCCTTGTGATTCTGAACCTGTACTGCAGCCACACTGACCTTTTTCACCCTTGAGTTCAGGGCTCAGGGTGGGTTATTTTCTTAGCAGTGTCTGATCTGGAGTACTAACTCCTCCCTGTCTGAACTGGGTGGCAGTGCTGTCTAACTCAAAGCAGCTTCCTTCTACTCTGCTCTTAGTGAATTTTTTTTAAAAGAACTTTTAAAGAATTTTTAAAATTCTTTGCTCAGACGTCCTAGCTTTGTTGAAAGCCTTGTTGAATGTGCTGAGGCCTGGCAGTGTAAAGGAAAGAGTGATGTTTCTGCAGGAGCTCAGTGTCACTGACCTAACCTGAAATTCTCTTTAAAGCTACATGGTAGATGCTGCAGATCGTGACAAAATAGAAGCCTCTCGAAATGAGCTGCACAATCTTCTAGATAAGCCCCAGTTACAAGGAATCCCTGTAAGTAACATCACCTTAAACAGCATTAAATGTCTCTGAGGAGTGTGCATCACTTGAGTGACTCTGAAGTCTGCCTTGAGCTCTGAATTGTAAGGCCCAACCTTACTGGTCAGGATAAGCATGGACAATATCTGCCCCCAGTGCCTTAAATCAAATTGTTGACTTTCAGTGATCTTATTTCATCCAGTGCTCACAAAACATAATAAATACAGTTGAAACAATAGTTTAGAGGATTCCACAGCACGAGTTTGTGCTCTTGACTAAAGGTTAACCACGGTGTGGTACAGAAGTGTAGAGTAAGTTTGGGGAATCTCAGATGAGTGTGCTGCAGGTGTTCTCAGGTTTATCAGCTGATGTATTCTCGTGCTTGCTCCTTGCACAGAACACTTTATTTGTACCCCCTCTTTCCCTGTGACTAGGTCTTGATCTGGTTTAACAGTGAATATCTCATTCCATTAGGTTTAATAGGCAGATGCAGCCTGCTCATGAGACTCCCTTGAAGTTTGTTGGTTTTCTGGTTTTAGTTGGGGTTTTTGTCTGTTTGTTGGGTTTTTTTCTAAGCAAAGCCACAACCATTTCCTTCTCTGGATTTCAGGTTCTAGTACTTGGAAATAAGAGAGACCTTCCTAATGCTTTGGATGAGAAACAGCTAATTGAAAAGATGTAAGTCCAACCCTTCCTAAGAAACATTTCTCTTACTCAATAAATTCATGTACATAGCGTTGTTATTAGATCAGGAAGCTTGCATTTATGAGTGGAAAGCCCAGCAACAGCAGGTAACTGAAAACTGTGCAGAACAAGTCATGTGGGGAAGGGCAAGAGGAGCAGTTCAGATTGTCAGTAAGAGTCCTTGTGTCAGTCAAATGTGTGCTGAAATGTTCTCTCTCTCCTAGGAACCTCGCTGCTATTCAGGACAGAGAAATCTGCTGCTACTCAATTTCTTGCAAAGAGAAAGATAATATAGGTAACTATTAACCCAAAACACTGAGAATTATGAAGTGCTGTCAGATGATGGATTGGGGGATTATAGCTTCTTAACCACAAGCTTCCTGTCTTCAGGAAACCAGGAACAAAGGGTAGACCAGTGTGTGAGTGCACTGGTTAAATTCCACCTAACTCCTGATGGCAGTGAGGAAGCCTGACAAGTGTTAAAGTTGCAGGGGCTGTAGTTACCAAAACATGTCAGTCCCTGTGAAATCTGCTCCTGTCTTCAGTTAGTTTGCAGGAAAGAGCTGACTAGTCCATTAGCTTGGCCTAAATGATTTCATACTTCTGTCAGGTGCTCTCACCTCTGCCTCACTTGGTGAGGATTCCAAGTACTTGTAGCAAGTTTTTCCTCAAGTCATTCCCTTGAAATAATCATCTGCCCTTGCTGTCTTATCAGAGCAGTTTGTGTTGTGGCATCTGCCAGTCCCTGTTCCCTGCAGCCCAGCAGTGCCTTTTTCTGGCACAGGCATCAAATGCTTTAGAACTTGTGCAGTTCAAAGCAGAAGCCGTGTCCTGTGTAATCTCTGGTATTTGCCATAAGCTTTGTAAGTAAACTGAGTCATCTCAGCTGAGTGAAAACAGAATTTAACAACACTTCTCATCCTTCTCCTGATGCCTCCCATGGCTGCCATGGGATTAACAGTGGTGCATTGCCAGGGTAACAGGAGTTTGCTGATGAGGAAGCTTCAGGGTGATGCTCCCAGGAGAAGCTCTAAAGGATACCAGATGGCTTTATATTCAGGATTTAGCTTCTCTCTGGGAAAACTGAATAGTCTGTGGAACAATTATGGCTTCCAAGAAGCCCCTGTCACCTCAGCATCAGTTCAAGGTTCAGACATGATGGATAGAAGCAGAGACTCCCTCTGTGGAGATCCACACAAGGCTCCCAGCACGGCTGAGCATCACTGAGGCTCTGGGGAAGGAGTTGCTGGAGGGAACCCAGGGCCTTTCCCTTCCTTAGGAGAGCCTCTTCCAGGCAGGGAGGAGCTCGATACCTTGTACCACAGGGCTAAACTAGCTTTGTTCTCATGGGGGAGGAGCTGCAGACGGGCTGGATAGAGCAGTGCTGATCTAAAACTAATTCTCGCAGCTGTAGTGACGTGTCAGATGAAGGGATGTCTTTTCCTAGAGATGGACAGAACTGAGGAACCAGGATGTGTGGGGCAGTGCCTGTCGTTGTTGCTTCAAGGATGCTGGGCAGTTACAGGATCAAAGCAAGCATCCAAAAGAATCATTCTGTTCACCTGCCCTGGGCCATCCCCTAGAGAAGGGCTTGGATATTCCTGTCCTGCGTTTGGGGACGCTGGAATACCAAAGCCTTGCCACTCGCACCGATACAGACACTTGAACGTGGAACTTCTCTTCTCTCTCCCTGTAGATATCACGCTTCAGTGGCTTATTCAGCATTCAAAATCTAGAAGAAGCTGAAGTCTTCCTGGAATCTCCAGTACCAGTTGGCCATAATCTCAATTGTCCACTTCCCTCCATAATGAGATACTACCCAAAAATCCTGTATCAAGAATCTGCCTTTTCACGGTTCATTTCTCATGTGCACTGCTGAAGACTTGTATTCCTATTCTGTCACAAAACAACTAGAGTTGTCATGATAAAGTCAGCACAAATATTTATTTTACAACCATCTGTGGTGGGAGGGTTGTGGGGGGGCCTTTTTAAAAAAATATCTCTACCATGTTAACTACGATGGTACACTCTGTTCTGGTTTTTCAGGGCCAGGTTTTTATATGATTTTCAGCAAGTGTTTTATTTCTAGTGTTTAGTGGCTTGAAGATGCTGATGCTTGACAGCATTAAGATTCTGTAAGATGCCACATACAGTAGTTAGAAAACATTTAAGCGTGAGTTGTGGGATACTGATTGATCTCACAAATGCATGTGATGTGTGTACGTAAGCAGAGAAATGGAAACTGTTTGCAGAGGGGAGCACAAGGCATAGATCAGCATCACTAATCTACAGCTGAGATCCTGTCACTTGAAAAAGAAAACTCTCTTGATGAATTAGGAAAGTCATCTGTTTAAAATCATTCTGTTGCTTCTGTTTCACATTTATGTGGGGGATGGGAATGGACTGTTCTGTCAAACTTTCAAAAATTGGAGTATTCCAGCATGAAAACAAATCGCTAGGAACATCAAGCTTTGTTCAAATACATTTTTTTATCTCCAGGTACTCGTGGTCTCTCTCTGAAACCAGAACATGCATTCTGAGCAGCTGCATGACACCCAAATTACTGATGCTCTTGTATCGAGGCAGTTGTTGACCTTTAGCACAATCTGTGTGTAATTGTCAGTGTCTCTCCTGCTCCTGGAATGGCTGGGCACAGTTTCACCTGGTGCTATGGAATACCTGGGCTATTGTGACAACTCTAGACCCGCCTGCTTTCTCGATGTAACCATGTGCAAAGCCTGTCAGATGCAGTGAAATGTTCTGCTGTGTCAAAGCACAAGAGAGCCGATGAATTGATCCTGTCTCTTAACTAGCTCCTGCAGCTTAGGGAAGCGTGTATAAACTCAAGATTGTAACGTTTCTGTAGCTTTACTTTCTCAATGACTTCAGCATATTTAAAGGGACAGCCTTGTTAAGACCGGTTCGTTCATCCAGCAGTGTCAGCGTAGCTACTCGTGCGTGCAGATCCGTGGTGCAGCTGCTTGCGTTGCCTCACACTGTGTGTGATTCCTCCCCTCCGTGTGGTTTGCGTCCCGCGGGAGCCTCGGGCTGGGAGCAGCGTTCGGTCCCTCGGTTCTGGCGAGCCAGTGCTTCCGCAGACTGCCATGGCCTTACTGTCGTGTCCCAGCTCTGGCACTCTTGCACAGACACTACACGCTGCCTGCCTTCAGTCTGAAGTTGCATTTTAACTTTTTGTCCCCTTTCGGTTCTCTGAAGCATGATTTCAATTAATCCATTCTCTGGTGCTGTAGAGGAGAGGGTGTATTAACTTGCTACTGTAGTCCCGAGTTCACCAGAACCGCTACAGTTACTTTTATTTAGCAAACTTGCTTGTGCCTATAATAAGGAAACTAAACTAGAATGTGTGAATCTTTGTGGGGGACCAGGTCACTGTTTAGTTAACTGGCCTATAGCTAAACTCGATGTGTTTGGTGTTTATCTACTTCACTGCTTTCAGCGTTTATGGCATCCAAACACTACCAATTGTTAACCTGTGCATTACTCTCTGCATGTGAACAACTTATACGATTACTGAACTTTGTAAATACGTGAATTTTTTTATTTAGGTGGATGCATATGTTGGTTTACTGCTCTTCAGCTTTATTCAATAAACTTATGTTTTGAGGGTTGTATTGACACTTAACTGCCTGACTTGAGTTGATGTGGCTGAACTCATGGAAAAACACGATGGGATGTCTGTGTCCTCTGCCAAAGATTACAGTGGGGGAGGAAGGATTGGTAAATACCTGAGCTGATTTATATTCTGTGGTTCGCCTATTCCAGTGAAATGCTCACCAAACTACCTTTGAGGCCTGGGGCTTGCTCACCTTACCTGAGCAAGCTCAGATAGTCAGTCTGAGCAGATTTCAGGGCTTTTTTATGTGTGTGAAAAGCACTGGTCAGCTGCAGGGTCTGAAGTAGGGGCAGCCTTCTGGAGCTCTGTTTTCAGGAGAGAAATGCATGTGTTTGCAAGCTTGGTTCTTGTGTCGAGCCTAGAGTGAAAATGTTGTTTTTCTAGCACAGGTGTCAGATCTTGCAGTGCCTGATCATTCACTGTCAATTAAAGCAGAAGGATTCTTGTCTCAGTGGAAGGTGAGGCTTTTGTTGACTGAGGTCTTGAACAAAATCTTTGCCATGATTTTAATCCGAAGTTTCACTGACTGTTCTTCCCAAAGGTTTTTGTTGCATCAGTTTGTCTTAGGACACTGATTAATTTATTGGACTGTCTGTCAGCATCTTCTAATTAATGGTAACAAATTGGATGTCTTGTTTCAGGCTTGTCTCCATGTAAGCTTTCAAACTTGCTGAGCTGTATCTGGTTAGTTTTTAGTCCTGAGTGCAGGTCTGATAATCCTTCACGTGTAACTCAGCTGGTGGGAAGGACTAGTGAGGTGTTAAAGATCATGTGCATATATCTTTGGGAGTTTCCTGCATGCAAAACAAAGTCCCCGGAGTTCACAGTCGGAGTAAAATGTCTCTAGACACAAATCTGAAAACAGTATCAGTGCACTAAGCCTTGTCAGCCTGGTTGGTGTGATACCAGTACCAGTCACGTCAGTGAATCAGCTGTGGTGTGAACTGGCCCACAGCGCTTTGCTTGATGTGGTATTTCAGTGACAGTTTCTGTTTCTGTGTGTAAATAGCAGGGACACATGGGGGGCCCCCCTGCGATGTGTGTGCTCTGAGGGGTACATATACAATCCCCCCAAAATGCCCCCAGCTGGGTTTCACAGCTGTTGTGGTTCTGCTCTGCCAGATGCCCTTGGTGACTCCAGCAGCAGAAAGGAGACCTCAGCGTGGCTGTTTGACTCCAGTGCACAGGACTGCACTCGTTCCGTTTCTGGGCTTGAGTAACTTGCCAGACACCTTTCCTTTGAAAAGGGAAGTGTGGGAAGCGTTTCCTTCTCAACACCTTCCAGCCTTGGACTGAAAACAATGCTCATCTGGCACATTATGTCCAAGGTTCAATCTTCTCTGGCCTAATAAAGGTGTGGGGCCCAGGACAGGCATTAGCAGTGGTGTCTGCTGAACTTGGATGCTGTAGCTCTGTTCTTCTCGAAGTGTAATCTCACCATGATTACTTGTCTCAGGCTCTGCAGTGAGCATGGGCAGTAAAAAGAGGCTGATTAGATTTCCCATTCTCTTCACAAAAGTTGCTTTTGGGGATGCATTTTAGTTACATAAATTACTGCATTTGACATCGATAGTCACAGTCCTCAAACTCCTCCGATGCAGGTCCTGACTGCTGGCATAGTAAGAAAAGCAGCTCTTGTGTAAAGGCAGATCCTGAGCCAGAGAGAACTCGGGGTGAATACCTGGAAGTTGGACAGCAGTCCCGCCTTTGTGACCTCGTGGGGTGTGGGCATTGTGCTGTCCTGGGGTTTCAAATCAGCTCTCAGTCCTTGGTGGCTCTGTTCAGTGCAAGTGGTCCTGGAGCAGCAGTGAGGAGATGAGGAACGTTCGTGCTTGCCCCCACAGAGTTTTCCGTGGAGTGTCCCTGTCCTCGCAGCTTCAGTGTGGATGGTGGTTCCTTAAAGTGCAATTACAGAGCAGGGGAGTTCCCATCACGCAGGGACAGCCAGGGGGCTGGGCAGCTGCACAGAGCAGTTCTGTCCCACCCCTCGGCAACAGGAAAGAAGCACAAACGTGGAGCTGTTCCATGAGTCATGGAACCAATAACCCAGTTTCTCAGTGATTTATGTCTTCTCTTTGCATCTTGATGGAAACAGGTTGGAAAGATTTTGGGTGTTGACGTATCAAACTGCATAATCTTCACTTTCTGGTAGAAGAAAAGGCCAAAGAAAATGCCTTAAACAGTCTCTCTGTTGAATCTAGGAATGTTGTGCAGGGATCTGTAATAACCTGAGGTATGGCTTAGCAGGATTATCAAGCTTTTAACTTCCCTGAGGTTTCATTTGTCGTTGCCGTGGCTGTGCAATGGCACGTCCTGGTTTGCTGTGTGCAGGAACCGTGCTCCCCCAGCATGCCCAGCACTGCTCCCTGCCTCGCTCTTGCACTGACCCTGACTAGTGTGGAGTCCAGAACGGGGTGGAAAGCAGGATATTTAAGCTGTGTTTCTAAGCCGACACGGACAGTGAATCGTGTTAAAGGAGCAGTAATGTGTGAGTGCCTGAGCTTCAGGGCTTTAGCTCTCAAAAAGTGAGTGCAGAACAACTTGTCTCACCTGCCCACGACCCTTCAGAGTGCTCTGCTGCTTCAGGGCTGCAGGTGCTGGGTGTTCAGGTGTGTCTTGGTGAGACAGAGGCGTTTTCTCTTGCGTGTCACTCAGACGGCAAACACGGAATGGCACTCAGAGGGGCTTTGCACATACTCTTTAAAAGGAGAAGTGAAATACTTGATGTTTTTATTTCCCTCCCAGTCGAAGGTGGGTAAGTAGACCTTTGTGCCAGGATTAGTGCCTTTTAATTACGACATGACAGGTTTTATTCTGTTAAAGGCAACATCTATCATTGTGATAATTTTGAAGTGCTTCAATAAAGTGTTGTTGAAAACCACTTTTTTGCATATTCATTTGTAGTAGGACAGCTGCTTTTATTATTGTTAGAAATATCTAAGAACCCTCATTACCTAATTGTGGGAAACATTTGGGTAGCTTTAACTACATTGCTTCATCTGGGGAGTGACTGTAAACCTTGTGCTCAGTGGGGGCAACTTGGAGAGGCCAGGCTGTGAAATTCCCATTTCTGATTATTTTTGCTCTGGTACTGGAAGTGTTGGTTGGTCTCATTTGTGTTTCTCTCTGGAAAGACCCATCGGGTTGAAGTTCCTGGACCATATTATTCAATAAACCAAGCAAATACATCAGTAGAGAAAGAAAAAGTTGTTGTGGTGTGTGAAATTTAAAGCTAAACTTGATTCCCACAAGAGTCTCAAGAGTAAGTAAACTGCTGAGGTGCTTTTGTGTAATTGTGTTAACTTGAGGTGTGGATACTTCAGTCTTTGCAACAAGGAGGAATTTCCTCTTTTTAGAATCAGTAATGAATTCCCTTCTTGGTTTGAATAACATTTAAAAGATCCATGAATTCTGCAGACTGAGGAGGGGAACTGAAAGATTGACCAGGCTGGAGGACTTTGTCCCAAGTCAGCATACAGAAGTTTGGATGGACCACTGAGTTGTGATACTTGGTTTGGATTTATTCATTCTGTTTCTGTTACAATAGCTGGAAAACAAAGATCTGACTGCTGCCTACTCTAAAATACAGGCTGAAGACAGACCATTATTGTCTGGTTGTCTGTCTGTGCATAATAAGTCCTTTATTTTTTCCCCCTGTATAGGCATTTTTCATATTCTGTCCCGTTTCCTTGTAACACATCAGGCACTTTGGTAAAAGGATGCAGCAGCAGAGTGAACAGGGCAGCCCCGTTCAGTGACAGGCGACCTGTTCACAGCCAGTTCCTCGGCTGCTGTTGAGGTTGCTGGGGTAGCTCGGAGCTGGGTTTCCTATTCACCTCCCCCAGCTGTGGTTTCTTTCTGTTCTTTCGCTTCTCTTCAAGGGGTCTGGTTTTCCCGGTACTGCCGGAGCAGGTTCACTTTCACACCTACACCTGGCACTTCTATTTCTGCAGCTGCCTCGGGGCTGCTCGGCTCTCCCCGAGCCCGTCCCGGGGGCTCAGCAGTGCTCAGTCACAGCCCTTGCTGTTTGCCACCTTGGTGTGCAGTCACTTGTGGCACTGTGGGATGGGACCCCTGTGCCCATCTCCTCCACGATCCCGGCCCGGGAGCGTGCCTTGGCTTCCTCCCGCCCCCGTTCGCTCCTGCCCACGCCGGGGCTCGTTCCCTGCCGCGTTCTGTGGGCCCAGGCAGGCCGAGGGTCTCCTGGTGCCAGCCCCGGAATGGGCAGCAGCAGCCGCGGGTCACACGCGTCCCAGAATGCCAGGATCACTGAGGCTGGAAAAAACCCCCGAGATTATCGAGCGCAGCCTGTGCCCGATCTCACCTTGTGCCCAGCCCAGAGCACTGAGCGCCACCTCCAGCCCTTCCTCGGGCACCTCCAGGGACGGGCACTCCAGACCTCCCTGGGCAGCCCCTGCCAAGGCCTTCCCACCCTTTCCAGGGAGGAATTCCTGCTGCTGTCCAGCCGCTGTTCCCGGCACCGGGGGCCTTTCCCAGCTCCCCAGCCGCGCTGCCCCAGCCCCGCGCCCTCGGGGGTGGTTGTGCCGGGACCAGAGCCCATCGCCGGGATCAGGGCCCATCGCCCGGGGCAGGGCCCATCGCCGGGACCAGGACCCATCACCCGGGACCAAGGCCCATCCCCCGGGACCAAGGCCCATCACCCGGGACCAAGGCCCATCCCCCGGGACCAAGGCCCATCACCCGGGACCAAGGCCCATCCCCCGGGACCAAGGCCCATCACCCGGGACCAAGGCCCATCCCCCGGGACCAAGGCCCATCACCCGGGACCAAGGCCCATCCCCCGGGACCAAGGCCCATCACCCGGGACCAAGGCCCATCCCCCGGGACCAAGGCCCATCACCCGGGACCAGGACTCAACGTCGGGACCAGAACCCATCGCCCGGGACCAAAGCCCATGGCCCGGCCCCGTCCGAGGCGGCCGCGCCGCTGTCCGGTTCCGCCCTGACCCCGCACCCGGGCGGGGCCGCGGCCGCGGGCCGTGCCACGACAG
>VWPU01012364.1:0-24951 GCA_013398955.1 Callaeas wilsoni | reverse complement strand
TGCATCCAGCTCTGGGGTCCCTGCACAGGAAGGACATGGAACTGCTGGAGTGAGTCCAGAGGAGGGACACCAAGATGATCACAGGGATGAAGCATCTCTGTTACGAGGAAAGGCTGAGAGAACTGTGATTGTTCAGCCTGGAGCACAGCAGGCTCTGGGGTGACCTAACTGTGGGCTTCCAGTACCTGAAGGGAGCCTCCAAGAAAGAGGGACTAATTACAAGAGCATGCAGTGGTAGAACAAGGGTGAATGGCCTTAAGCTGAAAGACAGTAGGTTTAGATAAGAAATAGGGAAGAAATTTCTTACTGTGAGAATAGTGAGACATTGAAAGAGGTTGCCCGGAGAAGCTGAGGATGCCTTATCCCTGGGACTGTTCAAGACCAGAGTGGATGGAACTCGCAGCAACCCTGGCTAGTGGAAGGTGTCCCTGCTTGTGGCAAGGCCTTAAAACTAGGTGATCTCTGAGGTCCTTTCCAACCCAGGCCATTCTATGATTTCATGATTTATTTAAGGGAAACACAGTGAAAGGTAATACACTTACTAACTTTATCATTACAAGATAATGAACAGCTTTTAAAAAACAATCTGGCATAGATTTTTTTCAAATTGCATCTACTACAGCAGGACAGGTAATTCATTAAATGAAGAGCTCTGGAATCTCAGGGCTTCAAAAAATAATGCACCTGGTGCAAACTCTCTCCTGTGCTTGGTGCAAGAACTCAGATAAATCCAGCTGGTTAGCACAAAAGGAAGCCTAAGGACTGGAGCCAGTGTTTTGAAGTGGGGATTCCCTATATTCATGATCAAAAAAGCTACTCTGAAGACTAGGAAGGGTCAGCATGGAAACTGATCTACTAACTAGGAACATGGCATGCTTCACTGCATCAAAAACAACACAACAGCACCACCACCCCCAAAATACACTTAAGTACCAGCCTTGGAAGCTCAGGTGACTAAGTCTTAAACAAGACTACAAGGCATATAGGATGAAAGGCAAGGTCTGATGGATTATGGTAAATTCAAACACAAGACACTGCTTTAGTATCATACAGTTGTTTCTGTGCAAAAACATCCATAAATTACCAGCTCAAAATTTCACATATCTGTAAAAGAAGCATGTGTAACTTAGGACAAATACAGGGCCATGTGTTAACACACCTACAGCATAGGAAATGAAGTTCACAACCAGAAGACAGGTAGAGCTCTGAATCAGCATTAAAAATGAAAACTACTTACTAGAGCAAGTGAGAATTTAATTTTATTCTCTCTATAGGAACTTGCCTTTTCCCCATCTATAGAGGTTTTCTGAACTCAAAACGCTGAAGGACAAAGATAAAGCACGCAAGCCTTGGACTCATTCCATAGTAAGGCAATCCCCTTATTGCTGGGGACATCAAAACTTGATGGCTTACTTCCTCTAAAAGGAATGGTCATGCAGCAGAGCAACAGCCTGCAGAACTACTCATTGTTGCATACAAATGTTTCCTCCTGGCACAACACTCATTTAAAGTACTAAGTAATAAAGAGCTGCAGCAAGAGACAAGGACAGAAATTGAAACACTGGTGTATTTAGAGATGCCAGAGAAGCTATTTGCCTCACAGTAAGAACACTGACTTCATCTAAGTCTTCCAAATCACAGGCATTTATTAACTGCTCATCAATGTAGACTGAGGAGGCAAGCAGGATGGCTGTTGCTGTGAGTGAAGGAAACAAGATGAAGGGGCTGGGATAAACCAACACTGGCAATCTGTGAGTTATTAGTGATCTCTCAATAGAAGCTGACTTGAACAGCTTTCTTCAAAAAACATCAGCAGGCTCTGTGTCACATTTTGTCATTAAACTCATTCAAAATTTTGGAGCTAGCCAAGGGTTCTATGCAGGTAAACACACTTATAGACCTCAAAGAAACACAAATTCTCTCTTGCTTTCTGCAATTCAGCCTATTTATAAACTGACTTAATTCTGTCATAACTACTGTACTGCACTCAGCCAAGCTTCCTTGGGCCCCATCTTTTCCAGTTGCCACAGATGAAGACACTCACCCCATTTTACTGGCCCACTTGAGACAACAGAACACAACAGCAGCTGCTTCCTCATCAGTTTACTGTATTTAATAATGCAAGATCATGCAACCATATTCAGGAAAATAAGCTGGAAGAAGGAAGTGCCATGCCAGTGTCAGAATCCAGCAGCATCCATCAGAAGAACAGTAACAGCTAACTTCTCAATTGCAAATAGCTGTTTCTGTGCACTTCTGCATGGAAGCCACAAGAGCACTCTTTAACAGAACTTACTATAAATAATTTGTAACTGTTCTTACTGTTCTCTAATAAGGTAACTGGAATCCAGATTAGAAGGCAAGTAGAAGACATGATTGTATTGGAAGAGAAACTTGTGACAGAGAACTTCAACAGACCAAGTATGTACTAATTCCCTTAAAAAATTTTACTAAATTCTTAAATTACAGCTACCATTAGAAACGTGGACGAAGAACATGCATCTGATTTTTGATGTCTCAGTACTACAGCTGACCACATCTCTGCAGACATGCTTCCTGAAGAATCATATGTATTCAGTCCTTCCCAAAATGAACTGTGTTTGTACGTCATCATGCAGGTTTGTAAAACTTAGTTTAAAATTTACAAACAAATTACTTACTCTTTTGTGCTGCCTGGCCAATCTTGCTTTAGTCTCCTCCAGCTCTTTGTGAATCTTTAGGACATGCTTATTCATCTTACGAATTGTGGAATGTAAGATCTCCCAGATATAAAACCTAGGAAAGACACAAAGCTCAAAACACCACATTACACACTACTTCAAAAGAGGAAACTAAACGTAGTTTCTTAACAGAAAAATGAAAGTGGGAGAATTAAAAATTCTAAGTATCATTTAAGGAGAGACCCTATCGGAGTGAATGAACACTCAGCATATAGGAAAGCACACTTGTAATGCAAGAAATCTTAACAGTTCTTGCCTATTTGTTGCAGTACACTTCAGAGTCAGAATTTTATTTCACATACACACTGCAAGACTACTAACGCCAAACCTGACTCCTCAGATCGAACAGTTCTCTGGATCTCAATATGCAATGTATCAGTGGTGGTACAAGTTACAGTCCGCCGGCAAAGGCCAGGACTGTGCCAAGCTAGCAGCAATGTAACACACGGCAAGGGACTCTGCATAGAGTTCCACTTCAGCAGGCTTGGATGCTACTAGCAAAATGACATGCTAGCAGCAGTCTTGTGCTGTCACACTCGCATTCATACCCCAACTCAGAAAGAAAAATGTTAAAGTACGTATTTCGTAGAAAGGGAAAAAGCCTAATTGTACCTTATTCCACTATAAACTATGTACTGGCAACTTAAAATAGCAAATCAAAGACAAATAACAACCCAAACCAAGTTCTTGTTACCTAGTAAAATCATGTGCCAACTCTGAAGAAAAGATCCAGTTTGCTACTGCAGCACAGTCAACAATTTGTGTCCGAATCATCTTGTCCACAAGCACAGCAATCATCTGTATTTTGTGAAAGACAATACACACACAATCTATGTAAAATATTCCAGCCTCAGATAAAACCAGAGATGATTTGCTGCAACTCTGCATCAGTGGTATTACTGAGTAATTTCGAATACTTTAGCAAAATGGGTAGTCTAGCTTAAAACATTACAAATGAGGGGATGTGTATCAATTACATAAAGCATTCTAATTTTGTTAACAACCATACCTACTTCTAAAAGTATCACCCTTTGTTAGCATACATACTCCCATACAAAAGCAAAAAACACAAGAATCAGAGTTGGAACTGAGGACTTGAGAGACACGAGCACTAGTATTTGACATCAAAGTACTCCAACCAGAGCACATATACCTGTCAAATCACCGTAACGAAGGAGCTGCTGTTAGCCCACTCTCCTTGAACTGCAACAGCCTTCAAACATGACAGTAAGCTTTTCTCTACAGGGCCCATTAACTTCAGGACAGAACGAACAAGCATCGTGGAATCAGTGGAAGGGCTTACTTGCTACAGGCAGTGCCATGATTCTGAGGGAGCTGCAAGCCATCTAGCAGGCAACTGCAGAAAAGAGTTACTGACTAAAGAAGATGCAAGCTGTTCAGAAAAAAGGGCTTATCTTGGTTACTCATGTGATTGAATGCCACAGTATCTAAGAACCACAGCCTGCACTGTATTTATCCTTATAACCACCCGTTGTCAAACGAGGAAGTGTAACAAAGCTCCTTTTAAGGAAGGAAAATTAAAATAACTGAATGAATCATACGGAGGACTCAGCACTCAACTTTCAAGCTCCAGGATTGTATCCTATGCTCTATTTGTTTTTCTGCATTTCCAGGAAGAATTTCTGATTACTTAGCCTGGTCTTCCAAAAAACACACATCTAGGATTTTGAGAAAATATTTAATCTCAATGTTTAAGTTTCTTTTTATGAATTCACCACCACCAGCTTGCTTTAAAGTCCAGGGACTACAGACTCCTGCTGTTAAATCACTACCTGCAGCACAGACCACTCATTAGTGCTTTAAGCCCTACAAGCATTGTTGGTCTGAAGAAAATCAAAGGGTGTTCCCATAGCCATGGGAGTAGGGTGAACAGCCTGAAAACAGACTCTGGACAAGTGCCCTGCTGTGAAGGTACCATTCCTTCGGTGTGACAAGGAGACTGAGGACTTAGGAATAAGAAAAGAGTGCTTGATCAGAAGCAGAAAACACTGAAATGCAGTAAAAGCAAGAGAAGAAAATTTAAGTTCCATGATTAAGCAGAACAGCAAACAGCAGACCTTCCTAACTTTTGCACTTGAGATTTTTTAAAGAGATCTTGATTTATTCATAAAAATCTAACACGACTATTCAGTTTGGGTTTGAAACCTCCATCTCAGTTTGGTCACGCTGCGATACAAAAGAATGAAGAGGAAGCTGAAACAGATATTACATTGCAGTAATGAAATTTCTTCTAATCCAGTTAAATGGCAGCAAAAAGTAGGTCAGACTGTAAATGTCACATTTTCAAGGTCAGTAAACTGGGTAATAAGTTAAATATATTTTTAAAAAATCCTCCTTTTTTGATGTTTTTAAGAGAGGTAACAGCTTGCATAGGTATCTTCCCTGTGCTCATTTTTTCCACTAGAGAATGGACCACAGGTCTAGTAGGAGATGCAAGGATTGCTCCTGGTTCTCAGTGGCATCACTTCTTATAGTCTGGCCTGTGCAACCGAGAGGTACAGTCCACTTTCCAGCACGGAAACTCACTTTCCAGCAACACAAACAAACCGGCAAGGAATATGTGAAGTAAATAATGCAGGCCAAGTCAGCCTCAGCTCCTCATTGATTTCTATTCACAGAAAAATGACAGCTGAGGTAAAACACAATTGCTGTGAAGAAACTGAACAGTTTAAACAACGGAGGCATTTTTTGTAGGTCTTTTAGGGTGTTACTTCCTCTGGCTCAAGAATGAACATTATAACAGCACTGGCAGACTGATCTGTTCTGAACAGTCACTCCTGCAGCTCTACTCGCCCTGCCCACACACAATAGTGACTCCAGCATGAGCTCTGTGTAATAACTGGATGGCTTTCACTAGCAATTGCTGGGGAACAAAAAAAAAGCCTTAAAAATCCCTAGGCTTCCACATTCCTAGGATTGTGGCCTGTTTTAGATATGAGATCTACATCTTATTTAAATTTACATATTTATGTTGCTTTCCAATTTTGAACAAAACCATGGTTTTGGCAAAAGTTATTCTCTTCTTCAACAACCAGCAGCGTGTGACCCTTAATGTCTTAATGACAGCCCTTGCCCTTTCACAGTGAACTCTTGAGAAAGAAGCAGCACCACTGATAGTATGTATTTTATGTCCAGCATTCATTTTAGTAGTAACAACACTAAATACAATCTAAACTTTCCTTAAAATGACAATAGACAAGTTATTTTTAAAGGATATAAAACAAACTGTACATTTTTCTATTTACATATGACCTCTGTGAGCTGAAAGATCGTCACAAAGATCCTTGACATTCTAGCCTCTTACCTGTGGATGATTCTTCCAAACCTCATATACCACCCTCAGAACATGGAGTTTCCCCTCATCACTTTCAGCAAGTGTTTTGAAGACTTCATGAAACCTTTTAATAGAAGTAAGTAGTCAATGGAGAGGCTGGGACTAGGTCAAAAGAGCAGCAGATATAAGGCAAGTGGTTTAGATTGGCCAAAAGAAAATCATGTGACTATCTACAGCATTTCTTACAACTGTTTCCTGGAAAATACTACTATCCTGAGCTAAAATAGTCTACAAAGAAATGACATCTCCTAAAAGCAACTTGCATCTTAGTGGTGAACCTCCTTCCTGAGGCTAGGCTGCATTTCTCACGCTCTCAAAAACAGGGGGCACTTTTCTGCTTCACGTTCTTATCTACACACAGCTGAACCAAAATTTGCTGCCTTTTGAGCCTTAGACCTTTCTCTTCACGTGTTTCCACAACTTCAGGCGCTTACCCTTAGTGCCTCTTTTTCAAGGAGAGGCTGCTAAAAGCATCTATTTTAGCAGTTACTCTGACTGCTACACAGCATTCATAGCCCAGCTTATTGTAATAACTATAAAGCATAAGAGGCTCTTCTTGATCTCTTGGCTGCCACTGCTGTTGTGCAGCAGAGAAAATACCATGGTCTAAGTAGTTGAATCATCCTGCCTCTTTTACTTCTGACTGCAGGTTACTACCTGCAGCTTCTTATCAACAGTGCCTCTGTAGAGCTTCCAGGTACATGTTTTTGTAGTAGTTTTATCTATCTTTATGGACAGACAGAAAAATAACTCATTAGGATGCATGTTACTACCTTTCATGTAACAAAACCACTTAAAATCAACTCCAAAACACACAGGATTAAAAATGTTATTCTAGTTTTGCTAAAAATGGTGCAGTAAATTCCTTGCAGTTCCAGCATCTTTTAGGAATGAACTGGAAAGTATTTTAGGGTGGATTTTACTCTGCTTTGGTAGACAGAAGAAATTAACTGCAGACTGTTTTGAAGTTTCATGTTTTCTTTTTCTTTCCTCCTTTTTTTTTTATACAGCTGTAATTGTCCTAGATTCATATTCATAGTACAAGATATTGTGATGGCAGCTACCCAGTCATTGAAACGTAGGGAGAATCCCTTTTTCCTCACCATAAACAGCAAATGAGCAAATCCAAAAATGAAGTAATTTTCCAAACCTGTCTCATTTACTCCATTTACATCACATGGCTGCAATGTATGTATTTCTGTTAATTCCATTCACACATGTATAATCTAGGATTTACACTACCATTCCTTCAGTAAGCCATGTCATTAACTCTCCTAGTCAAACTGCTTTGTGGAGTACCTACAACACTGCTGAAACTTGCGCTCCACTTCCTTTATCATGCATTTCACTGTCAGAATTAAATTGCTCTGTAAGCCCCAAAATAATGCACATATTATACTTACTTTGCCAGGGCGCTGAAGGAGTGGCTAAAAGACTTTGCAGCTAGATGGAGCAGAGTCTGAACAAAGACTTCTATTTTCAGAGGGTTGAAAGTGAATCCTTCACCTGCAAGTTATTTGAAGTTGAAACTAATAAATACTTCAAGTAAAGCATGTAAGCTACTCATACAACTGCAGAGATAACTTATGGTTTTAGTTCATTCACTTCACAAGAGTTCCATCAACAGAGTTTTGCAGTGCTGAGCAAGGAGCTAGTAAAGACTTCCAAAATGTACAGAGTTTCAGCTCAAATTTTGCCCTGGAGAAGATGTGCAGAAAGCTTCTTCACCAACATGGAATTCTATCAGGGACACAGCCACCCCACCAATATGTGACAGCAGTGCTGGCAGCACAGAAAGTCAGCAAAGGAAACGGCAGTTGTGCACCAAGATGAGGGCCTGGAAGGCCATAAGGAAGGGGGTGTGGGTGAGGAGGGGGAAGGTAAGGATTATTAACATACAGAGGCTGACCATGTAAGATATACATGCCACCAGGCATGTACAGCAAATATGGCTACTAGGGTGAATGGTGTCAGGTGCCCTCCTGCAGCTGAAGACAGGCAGGAGGGAGAGCACTAATTAGCAGGGAATGCCTAAAGCAAATCAGGAAACATGACAGTGGATTCCAGGGAAAAATAATCCACCAGATCATTGTTGCTCTCTGCCTGTGTCGCTGAACCCTTGCAAATACTACAAAAACAATGAAGCATTCACCATTGTTTAGATCACTTCTAGCTCTCTCTCACACTCCTCACTCCATAAAACACTCAGGCTTTAAGAATCACTGCTGCCTGTGGCTGCAAAGCTAAGGAGAATGTGAGCAGTCCCATTGGGAGTTTTCATCTGTGGAACATGCCAGCTGGCAGGACGGCTGTCTTATCTGTTGTGGGACTGCACTGAGGGGAGGGACGCTCTCAGGGCAGAAGCACTGAATTTCAGGGGTGAGGATGACAGCACGAACTGCCCTCTGCCGCTGAAAGCGAAGGGGATGTTAAATTCTTTTATTCCGTCAATAACTGCAAGAAAACACACCTCAAGCACCAGGTTACCTCTATTAAGAAAAATAGGCCAACCTCTGCATGTAAGATGTTTAAAAAAAAACCAGCAGTGGTGTATTTACCGCTAAATTGAAACCAACTACTAGAAGGAAAAGCATACAGGTCTGTGAACCAACACACTCATAGCTCCAAAGCATGGCAGATCAGTCCACACACAGAATAAATGACAGCCTGTCAAAGCCAAACAGCTTGTATCTTACCGTCATCATCATCCTGGTTTGGATTAGGCACATCTTTTAAAATGCTGAAGATTTCGTCATTGCTGGCCTTATTTTTAATTGCAATTGTTAAACAGAGTGCCACAGTATATCCAGGAAGAGACCCTGAACAAAAACAAAGAGGTCAAAAATATGGAAAAGTAAGTAAGTGAGCACTTTTAACATCAGTCTGCCTCGCAGAGAAACAAGTACCCTTCCCAGCTACACCTAGAACTTGGTGTTTCCAATATCATTGTCCACATCACTATGCCATAAAATTGCTCAACATTTTCTAGTCTTCAGGTTAAATTCAAAACTTGAAGTAGAACCTTTAGACCTGAGCTCAGGCAATCACTTTCCTCACTACAGCTTCTACTTCCACCACGTTTCTAAAAATACAATACTTCCTTGTTTTTCCTCACTGTATCTTTGACGATGACACTTTTATGCTTAGGACTGTATTTACAGTGAGCAATAAAAAGAATAATAAGGTCCCTCTCTACCTCAGTCTTTATGGTATCTGTTCCTTCTGTACGCTCATTAAATCAAGTTTACTGGTAAAATATTCTAGCGCTTCATGAAGTTAAAAAAATTATAACTTCAGATGCTGACTTTTCCACAGTATTGTGCCCAAACAGTGAAAATAGATGAATTGTACAATTTTAGACTCCCGGCAAAAAATACTGCACAACACCAAAGCCACATTAACAACAGTAGCTTGATGTATCTGGATTTTCTTTGCTTTGTAAGTAGCAGACAGGATTTTATTACAGAGATCCAGGCTTAATACACATTACTAGCTCATGTGAAGCATATCTACCCATATGAAAATAATGCATATTTATTTGACCTGTATTCTTCTTTATGAAGACAACTCATATTACAGTCAATCTAGTGTGCTCCCTTCTCTCAAACACTTCTTCTTCAACTTGACCAACAGTAATCTTAATACTTACTATTACTCTCATCTCCATATTTGTAAATGCACACTGGATTAGCAGGACTGAGGACAGAAAAACTTGCAGGAACAATGTCTATTATTCGCTGATGGTAGGAGAGTCTGGAAATAACAATTTTCACAGCAGTAGAATTAAAATGAGAATAACACCATAGCTAATGACTGCTTTGTAATGTCTTTTCTGTATTTTATGTTCATAGAACAAGAGTCAGGATGCTTATACAACAGAACAGTAGTTTCTGCTGGGTAGTAAGAGCTAAGTAAACCAAACTTACTAGTAGATGCTTTCTATTTTAACTCTGTGATGCTAGAGTTTCATCCTCATACAATCAATTTGCCTTGTGAAAAGGCTGCCCGGTAAGAAGTTTTATGCAAAAACCTGAGACGTGCTGCAGAAAGCTAGTAAGATGTTGGTATTCAAAGAAGAAAAAATATTAAACCAGACATCTTCATTTTACTTTCCAGCTTCATTTCACTCCCACAAAGGCTTAATTTGCTACCAGAATTTTCAGTGAAATGGAAGATTGCCACAGAAAAAATTTCATTTGTTGTGCAGCACAATGCTTTCACACTTCTGATACGGAATTCACCCAAACCTCGATTGTTTTCATGTTAGATACTGAATAACACACGCTTTTTCAACATTTTGCTCTTTCTCTCTCCTATACCTCCCTAATCTCAAACGTTTTAAGCCCAGACTACTTATCAGAACTACTGATTATGTAGTCTTGTTGGGTTTGGAGATTTTGTTTGTTTAGACAGTTGTTTGCTGGTTTAAAGTAAATGAACATCAGAGGCTCCTAGAAGAATCAAGACTAGATTCTCAATTTTTAGTACAATTAATGGTCAGTTCCCTCTATTTCTGTGAATGCTGAATACTTTCCAAGAATATATCCTAAACTCTATTTCTTTCCATGCCTGTGGTGAAGCATGTCTTTATGTAACTATGGGTGTGCATGGATAGCTCACTACCACCTGCATCACCTGTTTCTCCCTCTCTTTAAAGCAGTGTCCTACAGCAAGTAAATCAAATTAAAAATCATACAAACAACAGACTCATCTCTCAACTGAAAATGAATTGTAAGAACAGATGTGCCCAAGACAACAGCCAAGTTAAAAGGACTCTGACAGTATTCAGATGAAACTTTGCCTTGAATGCAACCATGGAAAGATCTTACTTACCGCATGCACTTTTCCAAAACCTCTCTCACAAATTTGGGTTTGGGTTTTTCAAGGTCCTGAGTAAGACAATCTGACCTATCAAAGGACAGAATGTGATGGCTTTTAGCAAAAGCATTTAGTCTCTTTAGTCTCTTTTTGGCTTGGTCTGATAGTACAAAACAATCACAGTCTAAAGACAGTGGGGGTGCTGGACCCTTGGAGTGTAGGCACTTTTAAGCCAATGAGGTAAGTTAATCACTACTTCCTTATTGGCAATTAGCATTCCTGGAATCTCATCTCTGTGTGATAAATTTTCAAGTAACTTCCCTTCCCCCACCACTTTAAAAATAATTTGTGGCTATGCTTAGCTGGCTTTCCCTTTCCTTAGTAAAGGAACCTCGAGTCGATTTCATAGTCTGTTTCTCCCTCAACTCTTCTGGCTGATTTCAAATGCACGGCAGGTAAAGAAAAGCCTCAAATACAGTTACTTGCAAGATTTGTGAAAAACAGCACCTTGTGAGAGAGATCCACAGAAGCACTGCCATCAAGGAATATCCAGGCAAACTAAAAAATCAGCTCTTTGAAGACTGCTGCCTGGTCAGTCAACATGGATGCATGCCAGGATAGCCAGCCAGCACTTCACAAGAGGACAGCACAAGAAACTCAAGTAAAGCCACAGAACTCTATCAGAGTAAGGGCTGCACCCCTCTCCACAAGGACTCTCAGGCAGATCACCTACAGAAAGCAGGTACAGTGACAGGCTGTGGAAACTACTGCATGGAGGACTTGGCCTCAAGGGGATCTCCCTTGCTACATGGGTGGCTGGAATGGAAATCTCAGGGAACCTGTGCTCAGACACTGATGGACTCCAGGGAGTTCCTGCTAGAGATGCAGGTTCAAAATGTGGCATAGTAAGAACATGTGGCAGCGCAAGCTCTGATGGAACTTCAGGTGCTAGGATTTGGCAGGTGGGAAACAGACCACAAGGTCTCAAGGATAAAAGTTATAATGAAAGGCTTAGGGGAGGGCAGAGAGAAAAACAGAATGAATACAGATACAACGAGTCAGCACAAACCATTAAATGTAAAGAAAAGCTAAGAAGAGCCATTTTGGAAAGTTTGCTAGCAATCGACAGAAAGTGCAGAACAAATTAAAGAAATCACATTTCTGCTTCCCCTCTTTAAGGAATGCTTACACTGGCTTGAGATTTATCATAAAGTTCACCAGGGACAATACAGTGACTAAAGAGATTATCAGCATAATCTACCACTGAGTGCTGGTGGACAGATTATGAAAGGCCTCTGATAAGATAGAGGAAAGCAATTAACAGGGCCACCTTAACGTGACACTTTCTGGATGTATTTGAAATGTTAAGGTTTTAGCAATACCAGGTTCGAATCCAAAGGACAGAAACTTACCAGTCTTCCCAGCTCCAACGGAACTGAAAGTTGCTCAAGTGGTGAGAAAACCAGTTAATAAATCTTCATTAAAAGAAAAAGAAACCTCTGGTCAGAAGTGCAGGAAAACTTTCAGTAGAGTCACTCTTATAAATGCATTCTACTTTTCCAAGACAAGCCTAAACTCTAAGCTATTACAGCATTAAACAGGCATTTACATTGACAGATACAAAAGACTCGGTCTGGAGAGGCAGAAAGAAGGTTTTATGGACAAATAGCCTGTCATGCACTTCACATCAAGAGAGGAAGTATTAAACTACCAATTAAAAGGTAAACTTACTGTGAATATGCAACTTTCACATTTTTGATGAGTCATTAACCACTCTCCTACTCAATGCAGACTTCACTGAAAGGGTCAAATTGCCACCATTCTCCTCCTCTGCGTGGCACATATGCCATCAAGTTCCCTTCCAAGTCCCACCCCATAACAGAGTGCTAACACAAGCATGAACAACTATGAACATGGAAAAGCTGTCACCGATCTTAACTGTCCTGCATAGACAGCTAGACTTGTGACCTGCAGGGAGGTGTTCTTGGGAGGAGAGGCAAGCAGTCAATCCTCCACCGTCTCTTTAGATCACTCAAAGCCAGAGCTCAAAAAACATTTTGAATAACATCAGGTAGCTCTAACAAGGCTTTCTCACTACTCTTTCCACAGCCTCTTTGTTTTCTTTTACACTGGATATCAAGGAAGGTTTTCCATCATCTCCAAAACACATTTACCTGTCCACACATGTTGTATTCATTGTGTCCAAACGCATGTAGAGCATTTCTGTGGCTTGTGCAAGCTTAAAGTTTCTTATTAAGGTTTACAAAAAAGAAGTAGGTAAGTCAGATGTTTTTACTTTCAGGTTTTCAACAGAATGTCATCAACTTTTTGCACTGGAAGCTCCCTGAGCCTACTCCAAAATCAGGTAAATGAAGTAAATCCACAGTGGAAAAAATGAAGAATACTGTGAGTTCCACCCTCTAATCCCAGCCTGTTCTTCCATTATTGCAACAAGACTGCTAGCTTCTTCCACAGAAGGACAGAATTCACATCATGCAACAAGCAATGCAAGTGTTACAGGCAAGGTTTCCTGCAGCTACTGTAAAATATTAATACTGTAAAATATTAATAGTATTTATTACTGTCCCATCAGCTACAGAACAAACAAAATAAAGACTGCATTTCATAAATGCTCCTCAGGAGCACAGAAAGGATACAACTTGTGGTAAAGAGCCAGGCTGAAGTTTGCAAAGCTCTATCAGGAGTGTTGTATACATGACTTCAATATGTGGTGGAGATGGCAGCTGAAACAACTCTGCAAATATTACCTGTAGGAGAGGAAACCACAGAATAAGAGCACAGTCCAGTGTGGCCTGCACAAATCTCAGCTTCACAACAGTGGCCATCAATCTCAAACAATTACCTATCCCAAAAGACCCATATTTTCCTGCCAAATGCATGTTCCGGGAAAAAGAGAGAGAACCAATAAAAGGTAGTTGTAACACAACACTGTACTAATACAGTCCACTCTTAACTGCTCTTATCATTTCATACTAACACAACACCAGCGTTACGCACCTGTTACGCATGACAAACATAGAATCTAAATGTAGAAATGGGCATAGCTATAATATGAACTGCTGCAGTGACACCATATGATCCGAGAAATGCAGAAACAATTTGATCTTGTTGAATAATAAATAATGAAGCCTAAGCATGTAGTATGAAAAGAATATTTGTATGAAAATTACATTCATATCTTTTCCACTGTGTCCTCTTTTCTCCTATACAAAACGGTATATAAATAAAGTCACAACTTTAAACTGAGAATTACAACCAGCATTTCGTACAACAAATACATATGCTCACTACCCCTTGGAAAAACCCTTCTAAGAAACGTGAAAATAATCCTGCAGTCAGCACTTGTATTTTTATTTTAAAGTTTGCCTATAATAACAGTATGTCAACCTCTGAGCGTTAGAAAAAAAGTCATCACTGTACAACATCCACCTCTGAGTTTCTGTTTATTTTGTATTCCACTCTCAACTAAATTTAAATTACATCAAAGGAGTCGGGAAACTTTGATTCATTATGGTTGATCAGTTTCCTCTTTCAACTTCTGAATAAAGCTTAAAGGAGCCTTTCTTTTCAGAAAAGTCTTACTTTTATAAGAAATCAACATCCATTTATAGATTCCAAAAACGGCACATGAAAACACATTGACTAGAACTTGTTTTTCTAAGGAAGGACTTGAAAGCATAAAGAGACTAAAAGATGCTGGGGAACCTTTCTGTGTCAGTATAATTTGGACATATTGTTCAGACAGATATGTCCAAAAGGTAGGGAGAACTCTGTTAGGCAGAAAATGGCTCCATTTTTCAAGATAGGAAATAACAACTGGACAATCAGTTGCATTCTGAAACAGTGAAATTTCACAGAAATTTCACAAGAAAAAAAGGAAATTATTATTGGAGGTAAAAATCACTGAATATACGTCAATGTTAAGGCATAAAATTATTCATAATTTTAATACTGTTTGATGTAATAAATAAATTTAATACTGTTCTGAATTCAGAGTAAAAAAACAACAAAACTCATGCGACTTTACAGCAATCAGAATATTTGGCATTTTGGTGCCAAAAGGAATTCTCAATCACACTTTAAGATCAATATTCTACAAAGGATTATTTCTTGTCATAATTAGCTCTGAAATTCATACTTATAGTTAATTCTTCATAAAGCCTTTATACAAGTTTTTGTTATTGTAATCTGTTAATTCCTCTGAATTTTTGATGAAAATCAGTGAAGTTTTATACAGCTCTGCAACTTGAAAACAGACTTTTCAATGAAAGCAGTAAAAGAAGACCTGTGCTGCTCTGCTGGTACATGTAACAGTTATCTAGAATTCTGTAATAAGGAGAATGTACCTGAGGAAACACACTGCTACTTCACTACCAGTTCTTTTCAGGGCTAGGAGGACAAAATAATTTAGAAGTTCCAAACATAAAATTGTGCAGAATGGCTGAGTGTAACTGGACACCATCAAGTCAAAAGCCGTCTGCATAATACAGGGTCACCTAGAGCAGGTTGCTTAGGGCTGTGTCCTGTTAGGTTTTGAACTTCTGCAAGGATAGAGCCCACAAGTTCTCTCTCCAAACTCTTCCAGTGCTTAATCACCTTTGCATTAAAAATAGATTTTTCTTATGTTTAAATTGAGTTTCTTCTATTTCAGTTTGTGTACATTTCCTCTTGTAGTTCAAAATTGAATATACCAAGTTTAAATGACAACAAAAGCACAAGACTATCACTCAACTGTACATAACCTGCTCATTTAAAAGCTTCAAACCTGCTGGTTGAATTTAAGAAAATTCTGGTTGATTCCCAAATCAAACTGTAATTTAAGGAACCTATAATGGAATTAACTGGAACGTGTCACTCATGAAATAATGGAGCTCCAAAGAGGTGATCTATAAAATCCATACCTCTACTATATGGTAGTTCAAGGGGATCTTGTTATTTCCTGGATAGCTCAACAGCTGTGCAGCACTGCAAAACCAAAGATACACTTAATTCAAACATAACACAGCAAATGTGGTAAAAATCAAGTAAGAGAATTACAGAAAACTCTCTAACTCTGGGCAAGAGTTCCCATAAAAAGAGCACCAAACAAATCAATAATCCTTCCAAAATCTGTTATTCAGACCACTTAAGAAAGAAACAGCGCAAGGACTCACTAGCATTGCCGAAACTATGATCTCTAACAATGCTTGAACACTGAAACATCGCTTGAACACCATTCAGCTACCCCGAATGGTTTAGCACAGAAAGTCACGGTGGTGATCTCTAATTGTGGCACGTGTACATGAAAAGGGGAAAAAAAAATTACCCCAAACAATTAAATGTTCGGAATGACCTGAAATCACAATTAAGCTAACGGTTTATATAAGAAACTCGCATGTTTCAAATGGCTAATCTTTTAATCAGGTCATTTTCACCTATCATTTGTGCAAGGCAAACCACTACCTCTCTGGCACATCTTCTATCTCTGCTGGTCTTCTACTTTCCTCTGAGAATTAACCAACACTATCCCAGTAATGGCAACGATACTGAATTTCCAGTTTCTGCTGGATCAAACAGCTGCAACCACAAAACTTTACCACATGCCATCACCAAAACCAATATTTCTGCCCATTTCATGCATACTATACAGGGTTTGGTAGTTTTCATACAGAAGTGTGACAGCTGTGGCAAGCCATCTTGGTTATCAATTACCCACATCAGATAGTGTTTGGGCAGAAATGAAGGAAAGTGCCCTGCCTGTCTCCTGGCACAGCTGAATTGAAACTGATGAAATCTGGCCCTGCAGTGGCTCCCCAGAGCGAACTCAATTATCTCTGGCATGTAATTCCCACAGGAAGCACAACAAGGAGGTGTCCATAAACACCAATGCTCAGTCAGCTGCAGATGAACCAGCTCCATGCTCACTGCCCCAACTAATCAGCATTCCAGGAAGCACACAACAACCACATTTTCCACAGAGGTCCCATGAGGAATAAGGTGTGTCTGCATACTTTTTGCAGCACATTCCCTATTATCAAGGGATTCCCTTCCCAAGAAACCACTGCCCCCTGGATTACACAGACTCTCTGTTATCTGGATGTTATGAATACACAGTATTCTGGCAACAGTTTCAGTACAGATAAGAGTAGTAAATAAACTTTCACCACCAGCTTCAGGAAACCTTTGATCTCAAGCTCTTGCCTAACCAGTGCAGGACATATTACCACTGGCACCAAAGCCACGGTAGCATTTAAAAAGTGCTAGGGCACCCCAGTACTAAGCTCCTCCTACCAAGTCTTCCTCTCTTTCCAGTGGGATTTGATGATGCAATGGAGGTTCTCTTCTATTACAAATCTTTCAACGGAGTGGCTGCCAGGCATGACAGGACCCTGGTAAGAAAGAAGACTCATGAAGATCACTGCTAATACAGTGGTACCACAGGCAGCAAGCTATCTTAGATACATTTACATGTAGAAAAAAGTAGTCCAACTTCCACATAAACACCATGAGGTCTCACCACCCTATACCCTTCAGGACTGAAAAGCTGGTATGACACATTTCCACACAAACCTCAGGGTCACTCATGTATAAAATGAAATGAATAGTAGGACTCATCACAAGAAGAAATTAGAACAAAATTAGAGAACATGATTCTAAGTTCACAGAGCATCTGCTTCTTCCTCTGCTTTGTGGAGTCACTGGGCAGGCTACCACCATGCAGCCTGGAAAGAAAATCACAGCTGAAGTAGCCTATGAAAAAGATATAAAGCCATAGAGTGGAAAGAATAAACTCTCATGGTCTTCACTGTGAAAAAGAGAGGCCAATAAGCGGAGGTAAAAGGCAGCAGACTCATGCAAAGGGAGGTATAAAAGAATTTGGGGAAAGCAGCATATATTCTTTTCCTGCACTCCTTTGTTCCACAATATGCATCAACAAATTTTAACAGATGATAAAAATTGCAACAAATACCTAGTCTAGAAAAAGACTTGAGTCACCAATTTTTTGGAAGCAAAATCAAATTCTGTGAATGTAATTTTACTAGAGACATTAGAAAATGCAGTTGACACTGTCCTCTAAATAAGAGCATCACAACATTTTACTTCCTAAATTCTGCTCCTCTCAAACCTGCTTTTTCTAGTAATTTGGTCACTTAGTCCTTTTCTGCAGAAGTACCAAAGCAAAACTGTTGCTGGCCTTCCAACCACTCACTGTCCTGGGAGAGAGGACATCAGATTTTCACCAATATTGCCCCAGGAACCTAACTGTGAAATCCACTCACCATTCGCCACAGCAATCACGTACCTCAGGGTCATCCGTGTAGTCAAACATCCTAAAAATAACCCTTGGCATCGGGTATACAGAATCTTCAGTGTGAGGTGGGGGTGTGAAAGGAGGCAGATTGTGTTGCAGTGCCTCACAGAGAACGCTGTCAAAAGCCAAGTAGGGCCTCAGGATGTGCCGCTCTTGCCAACGGTCTTTTTTCAATTTCTGAATCTGAGACCAAAGGCAGTCTAAATACTGAAGGAAAAGGTGAGAAACATTAGATCTGCTGAATTTCTGAACAAAAAGGGCCGTTTCCTGAACTATCTGAAATGTATACATTCAGAAAAAAAAAGTTTCCTAACCTGCTGATTCAGTAAACCAATAAATAATTTAAGAACTCTAAATGCGAGAACTATTCCTAAGTCCATATAGTTTTGTGTTAGTAAAATTTAACAGCTGGCAATTTTTTAAACACCAACAGGCACCTCAGGAGTCCCAGTGAAACTACAGCAGTGAACAGTCACTACTGTTTGGTGGTATTAAGAGAGTCATAATATCCCAGCACTATCACTGAGACGGCAGTGACACCTGTGCAGCTGGCAATAGCCTTGCTTTGTTTAATTCTTCCAAGAAGCCTAGAGGCCTGTGGCCCTGCGGAATGCAAGTTTCAAGTTGTAACATTTGCAAGAAACATCTTTAGGTGGCAGGGCTATGCATTTACTAAAATTATGACACTACAAAACATAAACAAAACTAGTAACAACTAGCACCTGACGTGAACAGTCATGTCTGCAAGTACTGTGGGTCTCAAACACAGTCAGCTAATCTCTCCTCTACTGAACTAAATAATGAAATTCAGATACTGGGCAGGCAAAAAACTCATGTAGACAACCTCATCATAATCAGAAAGACCATCCCTCCACACTATGTTTAACAAGGTAATTTTTAAGACTGTGACTTAATTAGAACAGTGAACATAATCTAAGAGGATCAAGTTGCAAAATATCCCAGAAAATCAATTTAGATCCCACTTTCCAACATTTGTCCTGAAAGTTAGAGGAAAGAGAAAACCTCAAGTATATCCAAAAACGCAAATCCCACCCTAAGCTAGCCAGATGCCACCTCACCTCTCCTCTACAATTAAAGTGGCTTAATTGAAAAGAAAAATAGCATGGTAACTTCTGGATACAGAAGTTCTATGTATTTGTTCAGCATTTCCTGAAGTTGAGAAAAAACAAAGCCATTACAAAGGTTTCTTTCTTGCAGAGGGAAAACATTTAAGGGTAAGTAAGGAATTACATACATTCTGTTTCACACAAAAAGTCCTTTTAACATGAAGGCCTGTAACCTGCAGTTCAAAACCAAACACTACAAATTACTTTATAACATTTCCTCAGGGGCTTACAGCAAACAACAGAATCCCCTCCTTCCTACTCAACTCAACCTCTTATTTCAGCCCAATACTTGGAAAAGAATTTCCCACAAAGAACTTGTTGGAATCAATGGCAAACAGCAGACAAATCGAAGCATTCATACTTTTAGAGATGCCTTCTAATTTCATGATAAAAGAACACCTTAGTAAAAAATTATTTTTCAAACTTTCTGAAGGAATGAAGAGTAAAGTCCAATCACCTCTTCTTGTGGATGTGGTTTGTCTGCAGTCCACACTTGTAGCATGGGCACATGAATCTTCTGGCGGCGTCTGTTTAAACAGGAGAGAAAACCTGACCTTTAATAGACTAATTTAAGGCAGCAGTTTTGTTTCTATTGTGAGTGTACTACTACTCGTTCTCTTCAGCTGACGAAGTCTACACTACATAAAAACCAGGTTTGTGATTACTTAAAATATCTCTATTACCGTATCTTGACAACATTATCTTGAAGCACCTAGACAGACAGCAGCGACACTGCACAGCACTAATGCAACAATCAACCAGTATTAACAGCACGCTTACAACTGCAGCTGCTCCAGCATGAGCAGAACAACACCTTAAACATACCCTAGAACTAGACAAGACCATAAAACTTTCCATATTCAAAAACCTCTGTATCTCTCCACCTACTGTATTTTTAGGGCTTTGTTCCCCCCACAAAATGGTTCACACTTGAAGCTTTAGAATACTTTAAAGTGAGCAATAATCGAAGCTATTACTTCATGCTTAAAAATAGATACCAAAGAGAGTGTTTTTAACCAGTTACAACTTACTTCAAATAACTTTCTGTCTGAGACAAGAGACGATCCATTTCAGCATCCTTTTTCTCATACAGCTCCTTTCCAACCCAAGGCAAAGATGACAGAAATGCAAACATATACCAGTCACACCGCACCTATAAGAAGGTAATATACCAAAACCTGAGTATACAAGTAAGCTCCAGCAGATTTTGTACACACATGCATCTTAACTTAAAACATTAGCAAGTTGTTTTGGGGGAATGTAAAGACCAGCAGTTGCAGACTGGAATAGATAGGCAAGGCACAAAAAAAATTTTCATGCTTGAAAAGTATAATTTTTCACTTGAACTGTGTTAGGCAGACTTAAAAGGTGGGATGAATTAGATCACTTTCAAAGTTCTTCTGGATATTATCAGTATAGGAGAAAAGCTACACAGTCTGCAATTGCCAGAGTAAGGTAAAATAAATTCAATTTGGCCACTTCATTATAAAGAACCATAATTTCTTACTGTATACATATTTCCCAATTACCACAGGCTCCTTTTACTAATACTCAGGAAATTGTATGTGCCAATCCATTTAGGTTGCTCTCCCTAAAATCTCCCTGTTCTAAGCCTAAGCACTGAACAAATGGTACAGACAAATTGTGAAAACAGCCCCAGGGAGCCTACAGATCTTTTGCTTACTTGGGGTACATCTTCCTCCTGTGTCACACTCACAAAGTTCTCAAACATAGCTACCATTGAAGGTGCAGCTATTACATGACAATTCACGAGATCAGACAGAAAACGAACCTAAAGAAGATAAAAAAAGTTCTAAATGAATACTTTTTGAGCTGGCTGCACAAGAACAAATAAACATTACTGAAATGATTAAAACAAACCACTAATAAAAGTATAATACTCATTCAGTACCACGAAGGCTGAAACAGTACAGTGTACAGAGCTGTCTTTCAATGCTAGAAAACAAGCATCATACATGCTGCCTGATACATTGTTCATTATAATGTCCTTAATTCGTTCCACTGCAAAAACATTTTAAGGATAATATTCCTAATTAAGGATTGGTGGGAAACAGGCAAACTGATACTACAGAAGAAAACCCTTGTACTTCTTATCTATTCTATACAGTATCAGATTACTAAATTGACAGAAATGCTAGCAATTAGATCTTATTAGCAATAAAGTGTCCTACAGCTGACTGAACATCAGTCTCCTCACTAGAATCTTAATTTTCACCACCGGGTTTCAGAAGAAGGTGGGGAACTTGGCAGTGGGCTTCTAAATCAGACACTGCTGAAGTTCGAATACCTTTCAGCAGACAAAATCTACAAGCAGCAAGATTGGAGCAAATGGTTTCAAAGACAGGCAGCACTTAAAACTGACTGCTTGATCTTCACCCCTCATCAGCAGAATGAAACCAGCCATCAAAAACAGCTTTTAAGAGCTACTTTTTAAGTGTTAATTTTCTTTTCTATTTTTTTCCATGGGAGCCACAAGATTGTCATGTACCTCTGAATACAGTGAAAGTGCACTGACTTTCTTTTATCTTTTACATTTGACTGAAGAATAAGCAGTGAGAAGCATCTCTGCTTAACGCAAATTTAATTTTTCACTGTGAAAAAGATACAGCTGGAAGTAAATTTTGCAAATGTAATGTGATTGCTCGCCCCTGAAGAAGAAAATACTTCTCACGTAACACACATTTCCTCTTCGAATATTTACAGTGCATTGCACATTGATGGCAAAAGAGACCATAACACACATTGCAAGGTCCAGCTCTTCTGTAACAAAAAGGTGAAAGGAGGAAAGAAAAAGGACGTGAAATAAATAGACAAACAAAAATCCACTTACTAAATGCACAGCTTCATTATACATATTTACTTTCAGACATTCTTTAAGCTGACGAATCATGGCTTCTACAAATTCCCCGCCAAAATTGTAGTTCCTGGCATTCAGCAACCCCACCAATGTCGTGTAAACAGTAAGCTTTTCTGGTAGCAGACGTGCACTGACACAGAAAAAGAAACACTGTGTTAGTTGTTTATTCATCATGTGCCAATTGGCCACTGCATGACATCTTAGAACCTGCCTGTTGTAAGTCAAACTTGCCTCATGAGAAAATGAGAAAAGACAGCTAAATGTGATCTTACAGTTTTATCCCACGGTTAATATCCACAGACAGTATGTTTTTGTTTTAACCACAGGCATTCAGAAAGGCAGGTACCACTTTCCAGCACACCTATTTGCTTTTCATTTATATCTAATCGCTGAGTATACCATAGGGTTGGACAAATAATGTAAGTGGCAGAACTCATTGCAAGAATGCAAGAAGTTGTTTCAAGTTCACAATTTAGAAGCAATGTTGTTACACATTGCATAGAGAAGGCCAGGTCCTACTGAAAAGAAGTCATTTTCCTCTACCACTTTTGTATGTGTGTAACTCTGTACTTTCAGGGGTGTCTTTCTGCTATGGAGGAAGGAAGCACACAAACTTGCCTTTTATTAAAAATATTGCTGCAAAATAGACTTAAAGTATCTGCAAAACCACAGACTCCGCACAAGCCCTCCCTCAGCACCACTCAGTGACCTTAACATGGCACCTGTGCTATGGGACTCTGCGAGGAAGAGGAAGGAGAGCTGCCAGCCACCAGAGAGCCTGGTTTCTGCTCCTCACATTCCCACTTCCTCTTCTCTAGCAAATGGGCTCACAAAGACAGAAGCACATCATTGCCAGGGAAGCGAAAGCAGTGAGAAAACATCACAGGTAACACATGTAATGAAGTGTCAGCAGCCAGTAACTTTGGTGGTCTTAAGAATTTCTTGTGGAAATAGGATTTTGCCCAGGATTGCTGTGCTCCCACAGCTACTGCAGACCAGTTCTGATGTTTCTTCTACCTGCTTTGAACCTTCATACACATTTCAAGTCAAAGCAATGTAAAGAGGTATTTTTCTTGAATTATACCCAGTACGTAACGAGCTTATTCCTCTATTTCTTTCGTGTGTAGTAAGACAAACTCTACGCTATGATAGCAATCAGGAACTAAAGCTATTCATGGCCTTCAAACTACCTTAAACACTTAAATTTATGCACAAAGAAAGCATGTCCCATATTCCCAGACCTCCTCCATACGTACACAGTACACAGTATTCTTAGTATCTTGCTTTTGTAATTTGGCAGATCAGCTTCTAAAACACCAGCTAGGCCCTCCAGGTTGCTCTCCAAAGATGAATTACTCTAAAACGAAAATAAAAAAACCGTTTCATCATCAACCAGGCAAAACGAACTAGTCCAACTTTCACATGTAAGACAACGAAGTTGGACAAGAGCATCCTTTCACGTCCCCTCTTTTTTCAATGCAACAATCCGGTTCCATTAGGAGCGAAGATCTCTTCTCGCTTGCCTGAGAGGAGCAGCTACTCCTCAGAAGGGCTGCACCCGACCACCAAGCTCCCCCGACCACCAAGCTCCCCCGCTAGGAACTTCAGCGCTCCCCAGAGATGCAGTATCTGACATCACCTCAGGAGCATCCCGGTAATGAGGCCGAGCATTGATTAACAACACGAATTTACGTGTTGTTAACCACTGATTAACGAAGCAAAACACCTTGTTTTTCAGAGCACCGTCATCTTTTGTTCTTCCACCCCCTCCTCCATTAGCTCCATTGTCGGGACCAGAAACTTGTGCCGCAGGCACACCAGTTAATTCCTTCACATCCTTCGCAGACTAGAACCGGCAACACCATCCTTAGATACAATGGTAACTATTCTCCGGCCGTTTATCGCTGATTGGGAAACACCTCGCTACAATTTAAGCACTTGCCCGCCACGCACGTGGCTTTGCAAAAACCAGCAACTTTCCATCCATCTCATAAAACAAGTTTGGGTTTTTTTTTGAGGGTCGCTACTACAGACGAAGTGCTCCCACACCGCGCACGGGAAGGGGCAGGGGCGGAGGGAAACAAGGCTTTAACTCTCCCGAGCCACCGGCCCGCCTACCTTCTCTCCCACCCTGCAGATGAGCGACTCGAGCCTCTCCTCGATCTCCGACGGCTCGGACGTCCTCCGCCTCTTGTGGGGCTGCCCTGCTCCAACAACACACCGCGCACAGCGTTACCGACGCCGCAGAAACCCTGCCGCTCCTCCATCCCGCCCAATCCACCCTCCCTGCCGAGCCACCTCGGGGGGCACGCGGGGCTCACCATCGCTGTCGTCGCTGTGCCGCCGCCGCGACATGGCGGGGAGCGGCGCGGAGGAGGAGGGAGGAGGAGCAGCGAGGAGCGGTGAGGAGCGCTGCGGAGCTCCGAGAAGCGCCGGGCCGAGGCACCTCGCGCGGGCCGAGCAAGCGCACTGCTTCCCCGCCCGCGGCCGCGCTGTTTCCGGGGCGGGCGCGGCGTCTCCCGCCCGCTTCCCTGCGGAGCCCGAGCGCTTCCGGGGCGGGGAGGAGTAGGAGGAGGAGGAGAGCGGGCGCTTCCCGGCGGAGAGGCGGAGATGGTGCCGGGCGAGGCGGCGCCGCCCGGGCCGGGGTCGCCGCGGGGCAGCGCCGAGGGGGCCGCGGCGGGCAGGAAGCAGCGCGCGGCCGCCCGCAGGAAGGTGGGTCGGGGCCGGGCGCGGGGCCGCGC
>VWPU01012361.1:0-35808 GCA_013398955.1 Callaeas wilsoni | reverse complement strand
CAGCTTGTGGGAAGGTGAGGCAGGGTCAGAGCGGTGGTGGCTCCTGTAGCTCCCTGTGTCCATCCTGCCACCGCTCTGCCCACCCCAGGCTCACCACATGTTGTCTCTCCCAGGGATGGCCGGGTCTCGGAAAACACTGTGTGCTTGATCCGGAAACTGCTGGTCCTGGACCCGCAGCAGCGGCTGACGGCTTCTGAAGTGCTGGATTCCCTCAGCTCCATCATAGCGTCCTGGTATGTGCAAGGGGAGAGACAGGACACGCTGTCTCTGGCCACAGGCTGTGTTGTTCCAGCTGTGGCTGGCTCACCTCACCAGAGGAGGGTCTGGGAAGTGCAGTAAGCCTTTAAATCCTGTGTGTCCACCTCTGTGTGTTCATGGACACAGCTGGAGAGGCCAGTGCAAATGCTTATGGCAACCATGGCCATGCCAGGGGGATCACCCTGGGGCTGGGTGAGGGTGGGTGAGCCAGTGCCATGCTCTGGATCCCACTGCTGTGCTCTCCTCCAGGCAGTCCATGTCCTCCCTGAGCGGCCCTTTGCAAGTGGTGCCAGACATAGATGACCAAGTGGCTAATCCCGAAAACCCCCAGGAGGTAGGTTTCCCTGCTTTCCACAGAACTGCTTTTCCATGCTGCTCTGCCAATCTGTCTGTAACGGGAATGGATGACACCCATTGTGTCCCCAAGCTGGGAAGGGGAGGGCGGGGAGGATGCAGCCGAGTCCCTCATGTTGTGCAACGGAAGGAAAGGCCGATGCTGCTGGGATCAGGAGGCACATCCAGCTGGCTGAGCTGCCAGGAAGTGAGCTCGGCCCCGGAGCTGATGAGAGCAGCTCGCTCCGCTCCCAGCAGCGCTCACTCCCTCACACACAGCTGGGAATGCTGGGAGGAGGCAGCGGTGTTGGCTCTGGCTCCCAGTGAGCTCTGCCATGGGAGCAAACATCCTGTTTTCCTGCCGCTGTGTTTCATGTTAGAAGTGCCGGCCATGGCCTGGCTGCCCGGGGACAGCCGTGCAGGATCTGTGGCGGTGCCGCAGGGACAGGGGTCAGGCAGCTGCAGCCTCAGTGCTGCCAGGGTTGGGATGAGCCACGTCAAGACGGAGCCACTGTGGTGGCCAGAGCTGTGTCCTGGTGGCACTGCTAGCTCACGAGGAGTCCTGCCTGCGTGCCCAGCAGCAGGTCCCTTTCCTGCGTTAGAACCTCGGTTATCCCGTGGTAGCTCAGGCCCATCAGAGCAGCTGTGGGGCTCCGAGTGTGGCTCTGACAGGTTGGTCTCTGCAGGTGAAGGTCACGGAGGAGTGCTCCCAGTACGAGTTCGAGAACTACATGAGGCAGCAGCTGCTCTTGGCTGAGGAGAAGAACACCTTGCATGAAGCCAAGAGCTTCCTGCAGAAGCGGCAGTTCGGGAACATCCCGCCGGTGCGGCGCCTGGGCCACGACGCGCAGCCCATGAACCCTTTGGACGCGGCCATCCTGGCCCAGAGGTACCTCCGGAAGTAGCTTCCCATGCCCCAAGAGCACGAGCACCACCCTGCAGTCTGCCCTCACCTCGCCTGCTCCAGCCTACAGCAATACCGGTGTTCCACGACGGGGAATAATGTAGCAATCCCAAGCTCTGTCCAGGGACACGCACTCACACCTGCTCCGGAGGGAGAAGACTTTTGGAAAAGCTAGTTTTGGAAGCAGCAACCTCTTGGCATCTTCTGGAATCTGTTTTTTAAAATCGAAGCCTAGATGACTAATCTGCTTTTAATCATGACTGTAATCTACCTCTCTTGTCTTTTTAACCATGCTGTTCTCTGGATCGAGCGAAGCCCGTGGGAAAGGAGGAGACTTCCAAGGGTGAAGCTGCTGGCACAGAGCCGCGGCCGTGCAGCGCGGAGCCGGCCCGTGGCGCCCGCTCCGTGTGGTTTGAATAAGCTTGGATTTATCAGGGTTTCTCGAAAGGCAGAATTTCTTGAAACCTCCCACTTCCCTTCATCTGCATCAAATCTGTTTCTGTCCCTACGTGCCACCTGGTCTGGCCGTGCTGGCCAGTCCCGTGTGGCCACTGCTGTGACCGGAGAGCCCGGCCACCGCCTCAGGCAGGAGTTGAGTCGTCCGGGCAGCGCCGCCTGCGGGGATCAGATCCTGTCCCCAGTTCAAAGTTTCACAGGACTTGGCCCGCCAGGGCCCCTGCCCCCTCTCCCACCTCTCACTGATTCCTTTAGTTTATAAGGATCTATGATTTAATCTTATTTTTCAGTAGCATATCCCAGGTGCAGTTACGGTTGCATTAATTCTGATTTAGCATTTCCCCTCAGTTGTGGTACAGATGTAATATATGAGTTATAATGTGAAAAGCTTCCCAAAATAATCCGCCTAGAGATAGGAGGGGCTGGCTGAAGTCTCTACTGTATTTGTTCCCAGCTTTTCTTGCCATCCCAGCCCAAACCTGGGGCTGCCTCTGCCCTCATGCCAAGGCAGGGGAAGGACATCCTGGTTTGTCACCTGGTGCCACTGGAAGAGCTTTGGCCTGTGCTGAGAACAGGGATGATTGTTTCTGAGCCTCATTTATGAACTGGATGCCTGTCTTGCCAGATGAACTGTTCTCACACAGAGCTCCCAGGGCTCCCAGTGCTCCAGCCAGGGCTCCTGCGCAAGGCAGCACCTTCTTCAGCTGCCTCCTTCCCTGCTTGCAGCTGCTCCCAGCCCTGGCATCACCCTCCTGCAGGGAGAGTTGGAGCTGGGGGGCTGCCCTGCTCTTCGGGGCTGCGCTGCTCTCTGGGCCCAGCTCTTGCAGCGCAGTGGGCGTGGGCAGGGAGCAAGTGGCAGATGTTTGTAGCGTGTTGTTGCCTTCTCTTGCCCCGGGCTGAGGAAGAGGACGGGGTCTAAGCTGGGCCACCCCAGCAGTGGCTTTGTGGGGACAGGGGCTGGACCTGAACCTCCCTGGCCACGTCGGGCATTACTTCCTGCCTGCACCTCGCCAAGGCCCTGTGGCCAGGCAGGGCCTTGTGAACACTAACACAGACCAGCTCCCTGCACCACCCCAGCTGAGCCAGTAGCCCCAACTCTTTCGCCTTATTTATTTTGAAGATGGTGGGTCTGTCCCGGCACCCTCCGGTGTGGGCCCATCACCCCCTGTGCCACCAGCAGCAGGGCGGGGATCCCCTGAGCACCCCACCAGGGCCCTGCTCTCTCCTTCTGGTTCTTTCCTGCCTCATTCCCTGTTAATTTTTACTGTTTTTCCCCAATGTTAAAGCAAAAAGCAATATTCTGGGACTCCCTGAGGCTGTATCACACCAGGATCCCGCAGTGGCAGCACCCGTCAATCTACTTGTGCTAAGGCAGACTGGAGGGGGGTGGTGCAGGGGGCATGGGGGGGCCACAGGGCCGCGGCGGGACAGAGCCTGTTGTAAGGAAAAAAAGAAAAAGAAAAAAAAAAGAGGAAAAAAATTTGTATAAAGACGTTATTTTTGTACTACATCGGAACTACTCCTGCATGTCGGCAATAAAACTTCATACGACAGCCCGGCGACCCCACAGGGAAGGGAAGGGATGGGATGGGGGATTTTGGGTTACTGATGTGCTCTAGGAGATGTACAGGAGTGGAGGGGGGAGGCCAGGCTCACAGAGCAGCGGCCCCGAGTGGCCCCATGGGACCCCCAAGCCCTGTCCTGCCCCAAGGCCCAGTGCCTGAGTCCCGCCGAGCCCGTCCCTCCCGCTCCAGCCTGGAGTGGCCACTGGGGACAGCGGTGGCACGCGGAGCCTCGTGTCCCCGAGGTCCGGCCCCACCGGCATGTCCCTGGCACGTCCCACACCTCGGCCAGTGGGGCCGGGCCAGGGCCGCCCTGCCTGGCCCCCACCTCCGTGGGGCTGGCACCAACCCCGCAGCGCCCTCAGACCCATCGCGACCGCTGGGCCTGAGCTGAGGCCGAGCCCCCCCAACCCCGAGGGCTTGCCTCGGGTCCGGCACCGCCAGCCCAGCCTAGGCCGGGCACAGCCAGGCCTGGCCTGGCCGGATGGGCGCTGGACACGGCTGGGACGGGGCCTGGAGCCGCCTGCGGCCCCGCTCCGGGGCGGTTCCAGTGCAGGGCCGAGCGTGGCGTCCCGGGGGAGCGGGACGAGCCCCGGCCCCGCGCCCCGCTCAGCACCGGCCGGGGCTGCCATTGGCTCCGGCGGGAGCGCTGACCGCCAGCCGCCTCCGAACTATTTCCTGTTGCTGCAGCGTTAATGCTAAACAGACCTTGCTCTCTCTTCCCTCGCTCCAGCCAAAGTGCAGCGGCTCTGCCGCCGCCGCCTTCCCACCCCGGTGAGTACCAGCCCCGGGCACCGCGTGGGGCTCAGCACAGGGCGCCCTGAGGGACCTCAACACCCGCGGCCACCCAGCCCCGACGGCCACAGCGGGTGTCGAGGCTCGGTCCGTCCCGGCTCAGGTGCTCTGGCGTTGGGGGACGCGGGGCTGGTGGACGCGAGCGCGGTGCGGAGGCACGGGGGCTGAGAGCACAGGGCTCGGTGACACGGAGCTCGGGCTGCGGGGACGTAGCGGGTAAAGATGCGGAGCAGGCGGCTTGGGGACATTGTAGTGCTCGGGGACGCAGCGCTGTGCGACTCGGGGTTTGGCGCTTGGGGATGCCTGGGGACCCGCAAGGCCCTACAGCCAGCCCAGCTCTCATCAGCACCCTGCTGCCTGCGTGGGGTCCCTGGGGTTCCATGGTGGGACTCTGCCCCTCCAGCCCCACGGGAGCCCCTTGCAGGGGCAGAGGCTGGCCGTGCAGCTGCTCCGCGGGGAGGGCACCCACCCCTCCTGGGGACCCTGCTGGCCTTGTTTTGGGGTGTCCCGCTAGAGGGGCTGCCCAGCCCCGGGATGTGCCGCGGCCCCTCAGCTCTGGACTGTCCGGGATGGTTTTGCTGATGTGTCACATTTTCTGCATTTCTTTCCTCATTCCTCCCTCCCTGGAGCCGTTTCTGGGAATGAGCTCGTCCCCCGCCAGAGCCAAATTTCCTCCCGCCCTGCCCTGCCCGCTGTCCTGCTTCCCATCCTTCCCACTGCCCCTGCTGCCCATCCTTCCCGCTGTCCTGCCTCTCATCCTGACCGCTTTCCCGTCCTGGTGGCCTTTGCACTGTGCCTGGCCTTGTCCCTGCACTGCAGGGCCCCACAGCAAAGGGCCAAGGCTGGAGTTAGGCCGGAGCAGTGTTGGGGACAGGGACTGGGACAGGGACAGGGTCACTGCCCCAAGAGCGTGTGTGGAGCACACGTGTGTACACATGAGCACGGGCAGCTGCGGCTCCCGGCAGCACCGGCAGCCTGGTGCCTGGACCGCGCTCTGCCCCGTCCCTGCTCTGCCCCGTGACCCATCCCATGGCCGGGCAGGGGACAGAAAGCCTGGCCCGGGGCCACAGATCTGCCTGATGCCGTGTCCAGGAGGAGCCGTATCCGTCCCGATCCCTCAGGAAGGATGGAGGGTGGTGGGAGTGGGACGGCTCCGGCTCAGCATCTGTGGGGTTCCAGCCTGGATGGAGCAGCCCAGCCCAGGCACAAACCCCTGCTCAGCTGGAGTCAGCGAGAAGCCCCTGGGTGCACCCAGGCACGGCCTCGAAGCGGACAGGGGACTTGGGGGGGATCCCAGCCCCCTGTAGAGCGTTGCTCAGCCCGTGTCCTGCAGATGCCAAGCATGTGCCGTCCCTGGAGCCGCTGAGAACTGCCAGGCACAGGATGGAGAGTCGCCGCAGGGACATGGAACTGCTCAGCAACAGCATGGCCGCATACGCCCACATCCGAGGTGAGCCAGGACGCGTCTGGGGGGCCACCGCGGGCCCTCAGCAGGTGCAGGCCGGTCCCTCACCCCCTCCGTTACCCCTGCAGCCAACCCCGAGAGCTTCGGGCTCTACTTCGTGCTGGGCGTCTGCTTCGGGCTGCTGCTCACGCTGTGCCTGCTGGTGCTGCGCTTGTCCTGCCGGCCCTCCCCGCGGCCCCGGGCGCGCCCCGGCGACCTCAGCGAGGACGAGGAGGACGACGACGAGGACGAGGACGAAGAGGACACCCTCGACCGCGCAGCGTCTGAGTCGCTGCTGCCGGTGACCGAGATCCCTCTGGAGAGCCACAGCCCCGGGGACGGGGCGCTGGCCGTGAATGTGTTCGCGTCGGCCGAGGAGCTGGAGCGAGCGCAGCGGCTGGAGGAGCGTGAGCGCATCATCCGCGAGATCTGGCGCAACGGGCAGCCCGACATCCTGGGCTCCGGCACCATCGGCACCCTGGGCCGCGTCCACTACTACTGAGCCCGGCAGCTGCCCTGGCACAGTGTCTGCTCCCCCACAGCTGATCCCACGCCGTGCCAGGAGGGACCAGGAGGACAGGGAGGCTGCTCAGCTGCTCACTGCCCCTGAGCTGGCGGAGCTGCCTTGGACTGTCCTGCCACGGAGAGGCAGACCCCGGTGTCACGGGCACCCCCGGCGCTGGACTCGCCCCCGCCACTGTGGGACATGATGCACTTTGAGCCATTGGTACGACGGCTGGCACCAGCCGAGCAGCCCCGGGACACGCGGGGACAGGGACAAGGACAGGGCAGCCCTTGCTGCCCGGCTCAGCCGGGATCTGGCAGGGGTTTCCCCCCGCGGGGCAGGGCCGGGCTGTACGTCCGTGTGAGCCGTGGGCTCCTGCCCCACAAACATGGTGCTGTTGTATACGAACTAGAGCCCGGCGTGGCGGGTCCGGCGTTTTGGGGGGCCCTGGACACAGGGACGGCCTCGGCCCCTCCCCGCGCCGATTTTCTTCCCGGCCCCACTAAAATTAGCCGGGTCTTTTCCGGCACCGCCCGCCGTGACCCAACGCCCTCCGGCCGGAGCAGGGCGGATGTTCCGGCTGGACTCCGGGCCGGCCGCTGCTCCCCAGGGATGCGGCAGCTCCCGCCGGGATGAGCCGCATCCTGCCCCGCTCCCAGCCCCAGCCCAGCCCCGCGGGGTGCCGGGCCCCGCTGCCCCCCTCCCCGGCAGCTTTATAAAAATAGCTCCTTCCCAGGCTGGTTCTCCCCCGCCGCCAGCGCCAGTACGATCCAGATGTTTTCCAGATGTTCTCCAGTGGCTGGAGACCAGGATGTGGTGGGGCTGGGGCTGGGACTGGAGCTGGCCTGGGAAACTGTGCGGGGGCGGAGGAGGAGAAGGGGGAGGAGGAGGCTCTGCCCCAGCCCTGTCGTGGGCCCTGGTGGGACCCCTTGTGCCATGGTGGGACCCTTTTTGCCCGGCAGGACCAGCCTAGCCCTTCATGGCAGCCCGCAGCAGAGCCCTGAGCGGCCCCCACACAGCACTCTGTACTCAAAATAGTTTATTTTAAACAATTTCTATAGGTCCAGGGGCTGTTATGCCTCAGGGAGCAGTGTCTGGGTGTGGGGTGGGCATTTGTACCCAATGGGTGCAGAACTGGGCTGGGGGCAGCGAGGTCGGGGGGGCACACGGAAGCATGTGCCACCCCCCTGCCCCGTGCCATGGGTGGGCACCGCAGCTCCCTCATGCTAACAGGGCAGCCCCTTCCTCATCCGCTCGATCTCCGCCTGTGGGGAGAGGCTGTGATTTTTGGGGGCACAGGGGATCCCAGGACGAGGCAACGCCTGCCAGGGACTCGGACTCACCTGCAGCGCCTGGCGCTGAGCCCGCTCCTGGCACAGCTCCTGCTGCAGGTCCTGCAGGTCCCGCCTGCAACACGCCAGGATGGCTCAGCTGGGGCCAGAACCAGCAGCAAACGGCCAGGAGCCCACTGGGGACCCCCTGACACCCCCATCCCCACTCACAGGTGCTGGACTCGCATCAGGTCCACAAGGATGTGCAGGGTCCGGACCTCAGCCTTCAGGTCCTCCAGGGCCAGTGACCTCCCCTCCGACACCTCCAGCCCCTCTGTGCTCCATGGCAGGACAGGCGCCTGCCCCGTGCTGGGGACAGGGCCACAGAGCCCAGCACGGGGCAGCCCCTGGGGCTGCTCCCCTCCACGGGGACCCCCCACGCTCCCCAGGGCGATGCTGGGTGGCCGCTGGCCGGGTACTCGTGGCCGTGTGGCTGTGGGGTGGCTCAGCCTGGCTGTGGTAACCGACACCGTGTTGAAGCCATTGGCATCTGCCGAAGAAAGAACAGGAATCAGCACCTGGCGCTGGGCAGGGCCCGACCACCCTGCAGCCCCTGCATGGCCCCTGGATCCTACCTGGGTCACCAGCTCTGCCCCACTCCGTGTCAGCTGAGGCGCTGGGCTGGGGCTCACTGGGCCTGGGGACAGCAGAGGTGTGAAGTGGCACAGCCAGGGAGCTGCCGGCCCCACGCCAAGGCCAGCCATGAGCATGGTGCTGGCACTGGGACATCACAGTGGCCCAGGACATCCCAGCACAGACTCGTGTTTCTTACTTGGTGGCCAGCACGGGGGCTGGTTTGGTCTTGGCAGGAACAGGGGGAGCAGGAGCCATCCTCTTGGTGAGTGGGAGCTTGCTCGGCTCCATCCTCGCTGGTGCTGGGAGCTCTGGGGAGAGGAGGCAGGAGCAGGGCTGGGGCTGGGACCGGCACTGTCAGGAGTGGGGCAGGAAGCGCTTCCTGCTCGTGACATGCCCTGGCCCAGGGGACCTGTCCCAGGCACATCCCTGTCCTTCCCTCTCCTCCAGCCCAGGACTCACCCGGGGAGCTCCCTGTCCTCACCCTTCTTTTTCTTCGCTGTGGTTGCAGCTGCCAGGGGTCAAAGGAGCTCGTCAGGTGCTGGGAAAGGACCCTCGTTACAGCCTCTCCCAGCCCCACAGCAGCCCCACAGCAGCCCCGCTGTGGTCGGCGCTTCCTCTGTGTGTGCAGAGCAGGCAGCTGCAGAGCTCCCCTGAGCTGCAGCACAGGCAGGATGTCGTCCTGCCACCATCATCCCTGAACCCTGGGTCACACCAGGACAAGCCCACTGGCATGGTGGGATACAGGACAGCAGGCCATGGGCATTGCCCACGAACCACCCTGTTCTCATGGCAGGCTCCCCTGCCCCCATGGTTGGCCATGCTGTCACTGTGGTGGGTCACCACGTCCCTGTGGTGGGCCACGCTGTCCCCATGCTGGGCCAGCAGCTCTGCTGCTGCCACCAGCACAGCCCCTGTCACAGAGGCCTTGCGGACACCAAAAATGGTGCCGGTATTACCCACCCAAAGATGTGGCTGAAGCCCTGAGGGCTGCGGGGTTGAGGCACCCCTATCCAAGGCCCCAGTGCTCCTTCGCTCCCAGGGGCACAGGGCTGATGGTGCCCAGAAGTGCCCAGCCCCTCACTGGCAGCTCTCCTGGACCCCAGGGCACGGCACAGCCCTGGAGCAGTGTGATCCCACACAGGCGCTGCCGTTGGGATGATCCCCGTGAGTGGGACCCTCAGAGCCGCGGCTGCTTCCTCCTACCTGCCCCTACCTGTGGGTGTGGGGCTGCCCCCCAGGCCGAGCGGTGCCGTGCCGTGCCAGGCTCCCCCGGCCCCACACCGCGCACGTGATGCCGGAGGAAATCGGTTCCGCGCTGGGAAGGAAGTTGAAGCAGAGAGCACCTCGACGCTGCTCCACACCACATCCCTGTGCCCCGCGGGGGGACTCCCGCTCCCCAAACCCACCTCGCGCCCGTCCGCGGGGCTGCCCGGCCGTGCTGGCGGGATGCCCAGGCTCCTGGCACAGCATGGACACCAGGGCCAGGCTCATGGGACTCTGTGTGCTGGGACAGCATCGCCGGCTTCGGCTGAGGCTTGCCGAGAGGGTGGGACTGGAGGGCACCGGGCACTGGGACCGCAGGCAGGGCCCACTGGCACAGCAGAGCCCCAGAGAGCCGTGTCTCCCCTGGCCACCCCCAGCTTGGAGCCCCCGCCCACCTTCTCCGGCCCTGGGCAGGACTGGGCCCTCTGTGCCACCGCGGGATCTCGGTGTTGGCATTGGGGTTCCCTGTGTGACAGAGCTGTGGATGGGGGGGAGCCGGGGCCAGCTCAGCACAGAGAGAGGCGCCAGGTCAGGACCGCAGCCGGCCCGGGGTGACAGCTCACACTCACCCGGGTCCCACAGCGGTTCTGTCACCCTCGGCTGCAGGGGAAGTGAAACCCAAACCACAGAGGGGCCAAAACCCACAGACCACGAGTGCAGGGGGTGGTGTGGCCACGCTGCAGCTGTTCCTCTGGAGGGCCTGAAGGGTCAGTGTGACACCAGGGATCCTGGGGGTCCTGGCCAGTGCCTGGTCCAGGGGACAGCGTGGATATTCCTTCTGGCCAAATGCACCTGACCCAGCAATACTGAAGTGGGAGCAGGGCTGGGAATCAGCCGTGGGGCGGAGAAGGATGGCAGGACAGAGGTGTCATTGCAGACCAGGAGGCTGCGTTCCCCAGGTGTGGCCACTCAGGCCAAGGAGCTGGGAATGCCGGGCACCCATTTCCTCAGGCTGGCTCAAGGTTGAGCGTGAAGGGAAGCACAAGCCGTTAACCCACGGCCCTGTCCCGACGGCTCTTGGCCAACACCGTCACCCCACAGCAGCCAGGAAAGCTGCTGTGCCTGTGGGCACCCCTGAACTCCCACAAAGGCCGCAGCCTCCCTTGGGATGGCAGTGAGGGAAAAGCAGCTGCTGCTGGGCACCAGCGAGGGCAGCGCACGGGGCTGCAGCTGCCCAGCACCGGGACAAACCCCTGTGATGCCCTGGGAGGAGCTGGGGCGTGGGAAGGATGGAGCTGGTCCTGGGCACGGGTGACACGATCCCTGCTGGCAGCGGGCTGGGGAAGGACCCGTGGCTGTGTCACCACTGTCTCCAGGCAATTATTGCCAAAACAGGGGCTTAGAGATCTATTAATACATAAAACCCAACAGGGAGTTGCTCGCCTGTTGCTCCAGGCACTTGGTCCTTTCAGGCTTCCCCGGCAACTCAGGACACAAACCAAGCCGAGTTACACCTACGACTTATTTTATTGTATTTTATTTGCATAAACAAACTTCGGGGCTTTGCTAAACAGGAACTGTTCAAGTCAAAACAAACCAAACTCTAGCTGGTGTGTGGGGAACAGCACAGCAATCCTGGGGAGAGGGACAGGGGGAGCACGGGCACGGCTGTGCCTCTCCAGCCAGGCTCACGACCTGGCCGGGAACCCTCCACAAACTGCTCCAGAATTATCGTTAAAGTAGAAGATAAAAAGAAATACATCCTAAGGGCCGTCCTCAACCAGCTCAGGAGGAATCTGCCTTTTGGTTTTATAAAAAGATTAATAAAAAATATTGAAAAATTCTCATCTCCATTTATATTTTTCCCCAAGAAGAATTCGGAAGTTCCTTAGAAAACTGTGTCACCTTGGAAAGGGCATTCGGGACACAACCAGCTGCAGGGAGGAGACACAAATGCTACAAGCAGTTTGGGGTCCAGCACACACCAGGCCTAATAGTGAACACAAACAGTGGCCAGAAGTAGGGTGTAATTTTTTTTTTTCTCTTTTAAACCATGCTAATTTTGTTAACTTCCAACATAAAAGGAAAACAATAATTTTTAAAAGGCCCTAAACTCAACTGTTACATAAAAAAAAAGTTAAAAAAAAAAAAAAGTCATAGCAGTTTGGTCCCAACAAGTGAACATTTAGATGTTTACTCACATGCTTCATTGTTTTCTTATTTATAAGAACCAAAAATAGTTTCCAAAATTATCTCTGAATTGATGCTACTACGTATGTAAAGGCCTAAAATAAGCAGAATTTAGAAAATTGAATACACAATAGGGGAGGAAAATTTGAGCGGGCGAGTGAACCCCGACTGTCACTGGGTCAAATTATAAAAGAGAAACAAAATGTCAGGACAGGTGGGGTCAGGTGGGCACAAACTAAAACCACATCGTCCTCAAAGCTCGTTACCAAAAAATAACCGACCATCCATAAGGTCACAGAGAAGGGAAAATCTGGGGTCTCACCCAGTGCTTGACCGTATCCAGTCCAGAAGGGAAGTCTTTGGGAAGAGAAACTCCAGGAGCGGATCCGAGCGTAAATGATGGATCAGTCCCAGTCCGTGCTTGGGAAGGCTGAACTCTGGAAATGCAGTTAAATAACGTCGGGATCGTTTCCGAGCTGCTCTCCAGGGCTCTGCTCAGCACGTGGGGATCACCCTGACACCCCAGCACCAGCCTGACCCCTCCCCTCCCGCCAGGGCTCCCAGAACGGCGCGGACCCCGCGGCTACTCGGCCGTCGTCTGCAGGGCGTCCTTTTCCTCCCGGTTTTCCGTTCCGCTCTCGTCGTCTTCGATTTCTCCCTCTTCCCCACTGAACTTGTCATGAGCCCACTTGGGGCTGGTGCTGGACTTGCGGAACATGAAGCGGCCTCTTCCCCGGGGGAAGGCGCCACGGCCGCGGCCCCTGTTCACCCACTTGTCCGTGCCCTCGCCCTCGCGGTCGTCGTGCTGCACGGGAAGCCAAGGACAGCAGGTGAGACAGGCTGGCACCGCCCTGCACCGCGCCTCTGCGACCGCCCTTTGGGATCCACTTAATGGGAACCACTCTACAGGGAGCAGGAACGAGCTCTCCTTAGGCACGAGCCAGCGGCTTCCTGGGAAGCGTCACCCGAAGCCTTACCTGGTGTGTCAGTGAGAGCTGGTGCTTTCACCTCTAAAGCACCTGAGCCCGGACACACCTGGAGCACGCGGGTGTCTCAGCACCCAGGTACGTACCAAGTAGTACTTCTTGCTCTTAGGCGTGTACTCGGGATCCCACTCCTCCTCTCTGCTCCGCTTCTGGAAGTCGTTGTTGCCGCCGCTGTTGCTGTTGTTGTTGCCTGAAAAGTTGCCTCTGCCCCATCCTCTCCCTCGAGCTCTGAACTGCTGCAACAGCAACACACGGGAGAAAAATAGAACGGCTGCAGAGGCAGCACCCTCCCACTCCAGCCAGCTGCCAGGGCTTCCGAGACATCCAACATCCCTTCTCTCACCATCCAAAACATCTTTAAAACCTATCACTAAAGCAAGAGGACAGCGCATTTTTGGGTTTTTAGTTTATCTGATCACACAGCACATCAGAGTTCCTATAAAGCTGATGAAGATCACATGGAGGCATTTCCAGGGCAATCCCAAACAGGTGAGACCCCTCTGTACACGGACTGCAAACGTGAGCGTGGCCAAACCCCAATGGGAGCCCAGCGTGTGCTCAGCATCACTAACGCACAGAAGCTTCCAGGCTTTGTTCCGCTCCTCCCATCTGGAGTTTGCTGCCCACAGCACATCCCCAGCAGCCTGGTTTATGCCCCAGACCTGGAGTGATTCTACCAGGGCTCATCACCCTGGGGGCTTCTCCTCCAGGGCAGCTTTAACTGAAGGAGCAACACACAGCGGCCACTTCCTGCCCACTTTGGGAATCAACTCTCAGGTCGCAGGTGGAGAACACTTGGGGCAGGGGTGGAGAACACTTACAAAGGTTCCTCTCCCTCTTCCTCTCTCATTTGGACCAGTGAATTCCTTAGTCCCAAGCCGGGACTTGTCAAAGCCTGTGGAGCTCTCCTCCCTCTCCTCAGTCTCCTCGGGATACTCCTCTGCTTTGACTGAATGAGAGGACCACGAAGACGATGAACTGGATCTGGATCTCTCACGCACCCGTCGGTGTTTCCTGTTTCAGTGATGGGAACGGAGGGGAGCGGGACACAACAGCATTAGGAACTCAGCTGTGACCCATCTGATACAAAACCACTTCGTTATCACTCTCTTATCAATGCCATGCTCTCCTTTTCCTATTACAAGAGGAAAAGCCACAGTAAGAGCTCAGGCTCTAACACAGGGCCCAAGATGTCTCCAGAAGGAACTTGTTGCTCCTTCCTAAGGTGTTTACACCATCTGCTCTCAGCTTAGCATGCATCCATGGAGTTTTAGTCACATGGAAAATTAAGATAATACAAAAGGATTAAATGAACATCAAAGCCAAGTCATTTTAACACGGCTTTTTCTCTCTGACACAACAGGAACAAGAAGGAAAAGTGACTCACCCATCCTGACACATGGAGCTTTCCCATCTACCTTTTACAATTATTTAGTGTTTCTGAGAGATACAATGATAGCGAGACGACACGCAGAGGGGTAGCTCAGGCCACTGGAGGAGTTATGTCACAGGTGCACAACTGCGTGTACAACTGTTGTACACGGTGTCGTCTCCAACCTGAGCAGCAGAGACACGAGAGGCACAAGGAAATGGCTACTGGGTTTCCTACATACTTTTTCTTTGAGCCTTTGTGACTTTTCTCCGTTTTCTCAGTTGATCTTTCCCTTGAGTGACTTGAATCTCTCGAGTCCACCGACTCCCTGGATTTATCGCGTTTAAGATCTCTTTCCTTATGTTTTTTACGGCGTTCAATATCAAGGCGCAGATCAACAGGGTCGTCCTTATATTTCCCTTCAGCCTACAAACGCAGGGGAGAGGGAGGGCAGAGTTGAACACAAGGTCTGCAGTGCCCCAGCTCAGCACCATTTACTTTGCTACTGACTGCACAGACTTCTGGAGAACTGGAGTTTAACTGAGCACTAATGAATATTCCACTTTAAGATGTCAAATAATGCACTACTAAAGTAAGTCTGCCTTTGTCAGAATTCAATTTTCCTACACTTAAAATCACTGCTTTTTAAACTTTTAATCTCCTCTTTAAACAGCATTAAAATTAACAGTCTGGAAGAGGGGAGGCAGATATGGAAGCTGACACTTATTGTACACCACAGCCAGCGAGGATGTGAACAACTTGGGAATCCCATCCAGCTGATTATGGATCACAAGGACAGTGTGGCAGAGCTGTCTGACGGCCCCATGGGTGCTTGGTCCTGCCCAGCAGCACCTGAGGTCCTGCTGACAGTCTCACCTGGGCAGGGGCCGGAGGGATTTTAAACCCCAGGTCTAGAAGTGACACTCTGGGAGAAGCAAAAGGTCTTTGCTGCTTGGAGATACCCAAGATTAGTGATCCAAGGGGCAGGAGGAGGCCAGTGAAAGGCAGCATCCAAAGGGTTTGGGAGAGGGCCAACATCCCATGGATAGGGAGGCGTTACTACGTCTGTCAGGAAGATTTACTCAGTGCAGATGCCACCTACAGCTCCTTCCCCTGGGCTGGAGGGCACCGTGTGACAGGTGCCACAAAGCCCCACAGACACACTCTGTGCGTCTCCCACAGTCCTGCTAAAGCAAGCTGGTGTCTCACAGAGCAAAAAAACCCACCAGCTGCATGAAAAATTAAAGCTAAATTTACATTGCTAATTAAAAACAAACATAAAAGACACCTGGTAAGGCTTGCTTTGAGCTGTACTCAAATTGGTACTTCAAGAAGGGCTTAGGAGTTTCTTTGGGAAAGGAGCGGTTGTTTTCCCTGTGCCTCCTTTGAGCCCTGTGGCACCTGGGCGAGATTCTGCTGCCTGCCCAAAATGACAGTGGCTGTGGTTTGCCAAACAGGTAATTGGGCAGCAGGAGGGCTGCAGGAAGCCTTACACCATGTTGGTACCAACACCCAGCCTCAGCCATAGCTACTGCATTTACACAACACTCATCCTGGGAACTGTACAACTTGATACGCAACATACATCAAATTAATCGTCTTCAATTAAATACAAAAGGATTAGTAATTCTCTAGCTGTTAAATTTTTTACTTACATGAGTTTCTAACCACTTTTTTGTTTAAATAAATATGTCAAATAACGCAGGAGTGAGAGCAGGCATTTTGTTTTGGTATTTTGCTCTTCTACTTTCCCCAGGCAAAGAGCTTTAATTTCTACTCTGAGAATAAAACTGCTCCCAACACGATGGATGACAGATAAGTGACAAAATCGGCAGCAGCTCCCTTATGTGGCACAGCAAACACCTATTTGGGTTTGGGAGGGCACGTCTTTCACGGAAGGCTGGCGAGCTGTTTGGAAACCACGTTTATAACACACTCTGCCAAGCTGATGCTCAGAGTTCAGGCCCATCAAATCCATCTCACCATCGTCCATGTCAAGCCACAAGTGTGTTTGGAAAAAATCGAAAACAAATATGAAACAAGTAAGGTTTCAGCAGGACTGGTTAAAATCTCTTCAATGTAAATATGTATGAAGGTGAATAAACAAAGGTTAAAATCTCAAACATTTTACGTTAAGCCTTTTTTATGATTGTTTACAGTGAGTGCAATGGCTTAACATTCATCTACTCAGCAAAGCTAAAACACTCAATCCCAAATGCTCTGGATCTAAGACAAGTGCTGAATGTTAAAGTAACAGCAATCAACAGAAATGGCACAGTCAGTTGTTAGAACAAAATTTATCATCTGCTTAATAGTGTATCTGCTTTAGCTCAGCATTTAGTTTTACTTTCCTCTTTTTGACATGCACGTCTTTGAAAACATGGTTGGCAATATTGCACGTAACAATGGAGTTAATCATACTTACAAGCAGAAAAATATCACAAAAAGTCTCTTCTCTCATCATGGGCACTTGTTCCAAAAATCCTCTCTTTTTTCTCAAGCTCACCTCAATTGACTTTGGGGTCATTTACCATAGTCTAACCACTTCACAAAGGTTGTTGATACATTTTTAATAAAAATTAACCCTTTGTAGTTCATTTTTAGAATTATGCCCATCCTTAAAAGAAAAACACAAACTTAAGTAGAGAGTAATTTAAACAAAAACATCACTGTTAAGTTCATGCCCAATGCACTCATTTTGTTGAATTAAACTAATCAGAGTAACAGTTCACCTTGAAGCCAGGATCTCTGGAGCTTTTCGATTCCTCTTGAGAGAATCCATGTTTTCTAAAAGTACTGGGAGATATATCTATCCTCCTAAAACAAAAAAAAATACACAGATATAACCTTGCTCATAAGAAGAATTTGAATAGTTTAGATCACACGCCATTTAAAGCAGACCAGTATTTCCAAAGGTATTTAAAACTCCCCGTATTTTTCCTCTTCTTGTTTTTTGGCTGAAGCTAGTTATATACCTGAATTAATCTAGAGTTTAAGAAATTAAATCTAGAATACCTCTGCAATGTTAGGACAGTGTCTAAAGGCACCAACCTGTGGATTTCAGGGCTCTTTTTGTTTTTAGCTGCATCTTGTTCCATTCCTTTCTTTAGATATTTGGTAAAGCGTTCGTTCAGTGTCATTGCTGAAGATCCAAAGTGATGCTCTGTCAGGGGTTTGAACAAACAATGCCAAAATATCAGTGCCAGTTTTCCATCCCACAGCTTGTTAAAACCCAGATGCAGGACAGCGAAGCACCGTGGGGGTGAGTTCTAATGCTGCTGACAAACTGCAGTTTCAGTTTTTGGTGCTTCGGTGAAATGAACACAATTTCTTCGAGTGAGTCACAAATTCATCAGAACACACAATTCTACGTCCCAGACTCTGAGTATTTCTCAGGTAAAAACAAGAACACCTTCTGCCTGTGCAGAAGAGTACTTCTGTAAATAAAGACAATCATGATCACGCTGCTGGTCTCATCTCTGGAATACCAGCTGGAAAACAACTCTAGGCATTTCGAGTGCACAAACACCACTTATTTGGGCAAGGGAGGAGTGAACCTTCCCCGAGGACACGCAGACTCCTGACCCACCTCTTACATGATGGACTATAGTCACTATGTGCTGAGCAAACAGTTCAGAAGGGCTTCGCTGCGACTGAGCCGACTGGATGTGATGGAAAATCGAGCGGAATTCCTGCTCTTTCTTGTTGCTGTGCACGAGATCCCGGCAGAGCTTGCGCTCCTGAGCCAATATGCCACTGGGACTGGAAAAAGAAGAGCCCATGAAATAGAAGAACGGGGTGAAGGGGAGCAATTTAAGGTGTTTCATTCTGCAGGAGCTGGGAGCTCACTGATGGTTTTTGTTATTATGGAGGCACCCACAAACACTCAAAAGCGTGAGCAAGGAGCTCCTTTAACCATCCCTGCTCCAGCTTGCTGTGGTAATTCAGGTCACTGTTCTAATGCTGCATGGAGAATAAGAGTAGTAAAACACATGGCAGAGAATCAAATGGATTGAACCAGCACAGCAGCTCCCCTGCAGAACTCTGCTTCCCTCAGCCAGAAGCCACTGAGTACCTGACTCCATCTGGGATTCTTCCCAGAGTCTGGTGCATCCTAAAGTGATCTTACATCCAGTCATAGCAAAGGTTAGGAAAAAGTTAATCTCTAGCTCCCAAAACCACAAACTGTGATGCAATATTGCTTAGCCTTCCTCCTACTTGGCAAGCACATGGGGATCTCAGGAAGAGAAACAGGAAAAAACATCACTACTGAGACTGCTCAAAAGCTGGCAGATCCTTACCGTGCAAGATCCTCGTCGAAGGAATCCATTCGAATATTGACCTGGGCCTCTCGAGTAATGGAAAAGGAGGATTTGCCAGGAGTTAGCCCCTCTACTTTGGTGCCTGGCTTCTCCTTCACCTCAGAAGCCTTCCTTGGTGGAGGGGAAGAGCTTTTTTCCTGGCTTGACTTGTAAGTGGTCACTCTAAAATTCTTTTCAGGTACAAAACCCCTGTGACCAGATTCAGCTCTCTTGGATCCCGGTCTCTCTTCTTTTTTGGATCTTTCAGAATAGCTTTCCTCCTCCATTTCATCAGGTTTCCTTTGCTTCTCTTTCCCAGGTGGCAGGAACACCACACCTTCCCATTTTCCTGACCTATCCTCTTCTTGATTTTTACTCGAAGTCGCCACGACTTTAGACATAAATTTGGGCTCATCATCAAATTCCGAATCTTTCCGGCCCTTTGCCTTGTCTTTCTTGTCCTGCTCATCTGTTTCATCCTTCCCATAATGGCCTTCCTTGTGGAACTCCGGGACCTTGAGCTTGTCAAAGTCATCCCTGAACTTGTAGCGCTTGGGCGACTGGCTGCCGCGGTATCCCTTCTCCGAGTCAGCTTTCGATCCATACGAGTCAGATTTTGCCTTTCCATCTGTTGATCCCAACTCAGAGAAATTCCCTTTTTCTTTACTTTTTTCTTTCTCAGCATTTGTTACTTTCTGGTCTTTGTCTTTCCCATTCTCAGCCTTCTGCTCTTCCAGATACCTGATCATAAACAGACATTACAGGAGGTTTCTTACTAGAGCTCAACGAGGTCAATCCTTCAGTTCAAAGAGTCAAACTTCAGAGAACACCAAGCTATGCATGTACTGAAAGTTACCTCTAGGCCCTAAAACAATTAAAATGTCAAGCAGATTACTCAGCCTGAATTCAGACTTTTGTTCTCACTAAACTCAGCAAATGTACAAGGAGATGGATATGCAGAACTGATGGAATGAGGCTCAAGGACAAATCAAACCCAGCTGACCCACAGATGCATTGGAAGGAAAAGAGGAACATCTTACCCACTCGGTTTATTTACTTACAAACCTGGTTCAGGAGAACAACACATCAAACCTTTCAAATTGGGCTGTTCTGCTTTAAACAACACACTGGAAATAAAAGCCTCAAAAGCTACTTCAAATTTGGGATGCAAGTTTCATAGGTAAGCTAAATATTTCATGACAGACTGCAAACACAAATAAAAGCAAACAGGTTAACAGAGGAGAATATGCTGCTGGGAGAGATAAAACACTTCTGGTGAGAACAATTCAGCTGGTTTATAGCATCTGAACAGTTTTAAAGCATTCACAAATCAAAACCCTGGCTCTGTGGGACAGCAGGAAAGCCCACGGACACCAGCTCAGTGCTTTGGAAAGCTCAAAGAGTCACAGGAGTTTTTTCCCTTTTTAAATTTCAGACATCCTTAATATAGAATCAGATCAAACTATCTTTAAACGATAAAGACTTCAAAGCCTGTAACTTCCTTAAAACAAAGTGTCACTTTTGGGCACAATCTGCAGTGGACTAATCGAGAGAATGATGGAAGCAGATGCCTTCTGCATGGAAGCCTGTCTTCATTTTAGAGATGTACTTGGTGCTTTAGTTTCCCATCCTACCCACATACACAGGCACAAGCACTGCAGCTGCACCTGCCTCGGGCTGCTTGCAGCAGGATATGCAGTAGGATTTAATTAATTTCTTCTAATTTACAGTACCTAACACAATTCCAGAAGGCAACACTAAAAACGTCTATAACCAACACGTAAGTAACTGGGAAATGTGAGCTTCCAGCTGCCAAAACACCTCCTTGGGCAATCTTCACTTCAAGTGTTCACGGGCTATGAACATTTTTGCAGGGAATATATACAATCTTTAGAACTATGCAAGTTGGAAAATCAATTCCAACTTCCTACAGCTCTGGGCTGTCTGTATTTTTTCCATAACTCAGACAGGACCAGGCCCAGATCTGGCAGGGTGCTGGCACAGCTCCTCAGCTGGAGCCTGCCCCAGCCCCTCGCCCTGCTCAAGGGGAGCATCCATATGAGCAGCTGGCTCCTCAAAAGTAACCCAAAAAATAACCCAGCACCACAAAAAGCATCACTTGCCTCTTGGAGAAGGCTCCTCCCCCGGGAGCCGTGCCCTCCTCCTTCGGAGTGGCACCATAGAGCGAACTGACGGGCGTGGGGCTTTTGCACACCGGGCTCTTTCTGGTGGGGCTCATTCCGGCCGAGCCGTGCTCGAAGGGGCTCTGGTGGGAGCCCCCCTGGAAGGAGGTGGAGCCGCTCTGGGCGGCAGAGCCCATGGGGGACGGGCTGGAGCGCGGCGGGCTCGGCTTCTGCACGGGGCTGGGCCGGGGCGAGCGCCGCCGCACCACGACCGACTGCAGCGGGCTCTTGAGGGCAGGGCTGCGCTCCCGGGGGCTCAGCTCCGACACCGACCCTCTGGACGTGGAGCCCGTGCCGTAGCTGCTCACGTCTTGCCATGGTTTCGACCCCTCGGATGCCTTGGCATCTTGAGACCCCGCTCCTGAAAACTGCTGCTCCTTAGACTCGTCTCCCTGGTTCTCTCCCGCAGCCTGGGATGCCCGGGCATCCTTGGAGGATGACTTCTTCTCCTTTCCAGATTTACGCTTGGAAGACTCAACTCGGCTATGATTCGAGGACGAGCGGGAAGAGGAAGACCTCCTGGAGCGGTCGGAAGATGACTTATCAGAATTCCTGGAATGACTTCTGGACCGTGGGGAGGGAGACCTTCTCTTGGGCGAGCGGGAGCGCGACCTGCCCCTGCGAGGGCTGTAGGCCTGGCGGTAGTTTTGCCAGTTGGACCTGTAATTCCCATATCCTCCTCGGTTGTACTGGCCCCAGGGATAAAACCCTCGGTTTCGGCCACGGAAATAATACGGTCTCCGGTATCCTCTGTTATGGCCTCTGAAATCCCGGTTCTGATACACTCTTGGATGGTTCCTTTCTCTGTTGTGAGACGGAGAATAGGACCTTGAACGAGACCTAGAACTGATTAAAAAAAAAAATTACACAAATGTTTTCTATCATAGTTTCTTTTTATAATTTATTTTTATAGTTTATTCTTCTGCCGCAACTTTTTATTTGACGATATATTAAAAAAAGACTTTGAAAAACTCATTTCTAAGCTTTTAAAAGAAATTTCTTTGGTTTACCCTTATCTGATTGAGGTATTACACTTTGCCATGAATAAACTGCAGTGGAAATAACTTGTACCTGTGATACTGTCAAATATTTGTTTTCAGGATCGTTGCAGAAACCATGATAAGCACACGTTGCTCTCTATTTTGCTAGCATGAAATTGGCTCCTATCCAGCTTCAAAAAAAGTGACAGATCTCAAGCATCCAGCCCTTAACAGCTCAAGGTCACAGTTATACCTCGTCCACAAAGAGTATTTTTTACACAAATCATGCTCCCGTTATACGAACGGATCCCAAATCTTCCTCTTTTGTCCCAATTCACGCGTACTTTCAAATTCTGACAATCCAGATGAAACCTCACTTCTTTGTCAGGCACGTTCAATAAATGGCTACACCTGAACAGCAGAAGGGCAGCAGTGGGGCCAAGGGCACGCTGCTCTATGGCTTTAAGCTCCCAAAGGTGCATCCCATGGCACCATCCCGTGGCACCATCCCCATGGCGCCAACCCCGTGGCACCATCCCGTGGCACCGTCCCCTGGCCCCCCCCCCCGGCCCCCCCCCCGTGGCACCATCCCCATGGCGCCGTCCCCGTGGCACCATCCCCTGGCACCGTCCCCCTGGCACCGTCCCCGTGGCACCGCCCCGTGGCGCCGTCCCCGTGGCGCCATCCCCGTGGCACTGTNGTTTTCAGGATCGTTGCAGAAACCATGATAAGCACACGTTGCTCTCTATTTTGCTAGCATGAAATTGGCTCCTATCCAGCTTCAAAAAAAGTGACAGATCTCAAGCATCCAGCCCTTAACAGCTCAAGGTCACAGTTATACCTCGTCCACAAAGAGTATTTTTTACACAAATCATGCTCCCGTTATACGAACGGATCCCAAATCTTCCTCTTTTGTCCCAATTCACGCGTACTTTCAAATTCTGACAATCCAGATGAAACCTCACTTCTTTGTCAGGCACGTTCAATAAATGGCTACACCTGAACAGCAGAAGGGCAGCAGTGGGGCCAAGGGCACGCTGCTCTATGGCTTTAAGCTCCCAAAGGTGCATCCCATGGCACCATCCCGTGGCACCATCCCCATGGCGCCAACCCCGTGGCACCATCCCGTGGCACCGTCCCATGGCACCGTCCCCTGGCACCGTCCCGTGGCACCATCCCCTGGCACCGTCCCCGTGGCACCGTCCCCGTGGCACAGTCCCCGTGGCACCATCCCCTGGCACCGTCCCCGTGGCACCGTCCCCGTGGCACCGTCCCCGTGGCACCGTCCCCGTGGAGGGACAGCGCCGGGACGCCTCCGCCGGGCGCCGCCAGGTGGCGCTGCGGACGCCCCCGCCCGCATCCACAAAACGTGAATCCGGGAACGCACAAATCCTGGAAAAACGCGGATTCCAGCGGCTCATTGTCCCAAGAGTCTCTCCCGTTCAGTTGCTGCGGTTGGGTAACTGTTTAAAGGTCCCACTGTAGCTCAGACGCCAGAGCTACAGGAAGGACTGGCCAAACTAGGATGTTGCAATAGAAAAGAGATTTTTCCGAATGGAATTTTACTAAATAACATTCATTGGAAGAGTTTCCACCGCCCTTTCTTGCATTCCGAGCTCTGGCTCTGACACACACGTTGGTCGTACTCCAATGGACATGAACTTCCTCACACAGATCTCAGTGCTGCTCCTCACCTCTCACATCCCAAACCCCCAGAACCCAGGGAGAACAACCTGCTGTTGGCATCCTCACACAGTCAGCACACGTGTGCAGTCAGAGATGAACTTTAGTACTGTTTTCACTTCTTCCTCCTACCAAATAGGTCACAGTTTAGCAAGAAACTCTTATTCATTGCCCACAAACAGCTTAATGATCACTTTAACAGATTTGCCAATCCTTCAAACAGCCAAAAAACTTATCTGAGACACTTCTTCATTCAAACAACAGCGACAGAAGGAAAAGCAGAGACGCAGGAGGCAAGGACCAGTTATAACAAGCTCTAGTCCAAGGCATGAGGAACACAGATGCTCAGTTTTCAGACAACTGCTGCATCTGTGATTAATTATCAGCAAGGACCTGTCGTATGATGTTTCCAAAGTCTGTTCTTGTGCTTTAGAGAGGCTGCAGCAAGAAGATTTCACTCCAAAAGTTGCAGACACTATTTACCAGAAATCTTTTTAGAAAAATACAGTAAAAGTTATACAGTACAAGAAACACCAAAAGTGATAAATCCCCCAATTCTGCCAGCTCCCAGAACTGCTGGCACTGCACTGCTCCAGGGCTAAACCCCCAGCATTTACAAGAAGTGAGAAATAAAGTCATAAAGCAAGCAGAAGATATTAGGCAGACTCCAACACAGTACTGTAAGTTAGAAGACACAGCAAATCTACCAAAAGAACAATAAAACAATTTGTGGAGCATCCTGAAGTACACAGCAATGGCCTTTTATGCCAAGATCCCACCAGACCTACCTTGGAGCACATCCCAAGGCCAGGCAGAGGGGCTGGGCTGGGCTGACCCCCTCCATTCAGACTCCTTTTTTTTTAAAAAAAAGGAGTTATTTATAAAGCAAAAGTAGCTTCAGCAGCAGCACAGAGGAAACAATCATGTTTGCACAGGGCGCCTTTTCCTCAACTGCCAAAGCTCCTTCACAGCTAGCAGATATTCCCAAATGAGCACGGATCTTCCAGCATTCCAGCTCCCTTCTGCAAAGGGCTCGGTTGGACTCAAGTCTCCGCCTCTAAGTTAGTTTTGTCATGTCCTTCTTTCTCCAACTGTACATTCATTAGAGCCTCTGTATTTTAAAAATCTCTAACTGGTAACACTTGCATGTGTTCACAGCCCGGTGGTTTTCAGAATACGTGTTATTCATACGAGTGAAAAGGCAGAAGAACACCATTACACCCCATCCAACCGGAATGGCTTTGCCAGATGCAGAATGTTTAGCCAAGAGAAAAGGAAAAAACTGATATCCAGGGAAGACACAAGCCTGTAACTGGCCTGCTCAGAAGCAATTCCGGGAGACAGGGAACAACTATTACACACATCAATGGTTTCTTAAAATTAACTGCAGCAAAATTATCTTTATCCACTTTATCCCTCCAGAAGGATCTTTCCTGTTACCTGGCTCCTGCATGTCGAGGGGAGGGGCAAGGGATTATCAAGAACCGTCCCCACCTTTCACAGCAGTGTCTAAAATTGGTATTAAAACTTGCTTGAATTCACTTCTCCAGAGGGGAAAAGCACACGACGTCTGCAAAGGCCCCTCGAGTCTGGGATCAATTACATTAAAGCCTTAAAAAAGCCAAAGTCTCAAAAGAAAGATCTTGACTGTGCTGACAAACATCTTACTCTCCTAATTTATTTATTTATTCACAATTCATTCTCCTAAGTGATTGAAAACACCCAAACAGCACAGGCTGGCAGGAAACAGCCTGAGACACAGGACATTATCTGTCCTGGGATCTAATCAAAGTCTTTCCCTGGGAAAGAGCTAAGTGACAAAGCAGCTGCAGGGGAGGAAGAGCCTCATCCCTCTCAGACTCCAGGGCTGCACATACTCACCTCAGTCTGCGCTTCCTTGACCGTGAGATAGAGCGGGAACGGGAGCGGGATTTGGAGAAGGAACGGGAGCGTGACCTCGATCCAGACCTCGAGCGCGAGGAACGGGACCCAGACTTGGATTTGTTAGTTTTAGACATCTTTGCAAGCACCTGTCAGTGCACCTGAGGGAAAGAGGGAAATAGAAGTATTTCAGAAATGAAGCACATGGTTGATAGGAGAGAACGGGCAGCACCTGGCAGGCTGACAGACTCCAGGGACATGGAGCTTGATAAGGCTGGAAATAGGAATGTTTGAAGTGCCTGCTAGGAACAGATGAATAGTGCTGGGCTCAGAATAGAAGATTTATTTCAGTCTAAGGAGGAAAAGTGCAGAAAAGAATAAAAGGCTCTAAACACAGAGTAACCACAAATGAGAGCGTGTCAGTTGAAAGCACCAAGTTAACGCAAACCTGGGAAGAGGCAGGGCCACGCTGCTGGCTGAGGCAAGGACACCTCTAGAGGCAAACCAGCCCGTGGAAGTGAAAATTCCATGTAATTGCAGCCACATCCCTGTCTGTGCAGCCAACTGTCACTGCTTTAAAGGGCAGGGAAGAAATAAAAAAGCTTACCATCAAAAAACCCACCCCGTAAACTTTTATCTAAACTTTCAGGGGCAATCAAAAAAGAGTTGATACTCCAAGACGCAGGAATGTGACCCTATTTGCACAGCTCTGCTCAGGTTCAACCCTGTTCTCTCAGCCTGTGCAGTTCCTGCAGTTGCTGTGGTCAGTCACCAGCGTGGATCACTCAGCCAGGAGTTCTGTTGCAGCCAAAATAAATCAGATGTCCTTCCAAATATTCAGAGACAGGAGAGATTACACTGTAGCACTAAATGACTCAAAATAGCCATAATTATGAATTACCTGGGCTATTTTCAGGCATGTATCCAGGTAAAGGTTACAGAGTCCCTCAGATGATGATTCAGGGAATAGTTTGACCCCACAAATCTTTCGGTTACACCCTCCCTGATCTGTTCTCTTATACCAATGAGCAAAATTTGCATTAATTGCATTTTCGGTAAGTTATCAATAAACTGTCCAGCTAAAATGACTAATGAAAAAGGGCCAGAAATAAAAAAGAACTATGTTAGTACAAACTTCATCTTTTATTTTTTACCAGCTGATTAAAAATAGAGACATTCAGGTACATAAACACAACTGATCAAGTGTGGCTGCTGCTGTTACATCCATTTTAAGGAAATTCCAGAGGACTGACTTGCAATGCCTTCACTTCCCAGTCGCTCTCCAAAATTACATATATGGTTACCAAAGGCTCCAACTTCTCCAGGGCACTTCCAGGAAGAACACAATGCCCAGCACAGGAGTAGCTGCTGAGAAGAGTTGGTGGTGGCTCATCACCAGAGCTGGGACTTTCTAGAAATGGGAAGTTGGCTTTTATTTTAAAAAAATCATATTACGTGTTCCTGTGCTTCCCTTTCACTACACCAAAGATGTTAGATCAGTTCAACTGAAGTATTTGAATATACTCCACATCAGAAAGCATGCAGAAAAAATAATAAAATTAATGCTTCCTATTCTATTAGGAAACAATAGATGTTGATTTAATTCCTGTTGCCGCAGGGATGAAAAGCAAAAGACACTGCCACTGAGAACCAAACTCTTTTCTTGTGCTTGGTCATTTTTCAGGGAAAGAACGTGTGAAAGGATAATTTTTAAGTATTTCCTTTTAATTCACTGAATATGTCTGTTGAACCAGCAACACTTCCTACTCTGTTGCCCAAAACAATCCAACGCTGAGCACTGGAAACCAAAATATGGAAGAGGAGCAGAAGAAAGAAATGGTAAAGGAACTACTGCAAGATACAGAAGATGTGGCACTAACTCTCAGGAAAGCCCAAGAAGACCCCAAAATAGATTTTAAAAATATCACTTTGATCTGTTTAATAGTTTTTGTCCTTCACTTTGATCCACAGCACTTCCCAGCCAAACATCACCCTGGTGTGTGCAGAGTGCCAAACGCTCACGTCTTGGATTCTTTATCTTTGCCAACATTTTAAAGTTGATTCATTCCTAACATATGAGGTAACTCCTACTAGGATAGAAACGGAGTTGCTATGCTCTATCAGCACTCAAAAGGTTAAACAAACTGCACACTGGAGTCATGTCAGCTCCCCTGAGTTAACTGCAGTTGTAAACTTACTGTGATACACATTTAGTTTTAAGAATGACTGATTCAGACAAAATACATTCAGCAAAATACCCTGCTCTGAAAGCACCTGTTCTTATAAAAAGGATTTTATATTTTTTAAATAAAGAGGTGCCTGTAAGTGAAGCAAACTCTGAGAACAGCAGTGGCTGCTGACCTCCCACTGCCATTTTCCCGTGCCCGTGGAGCTGTGCCCAGGGCACACAGCTCCTGGAGATGCCGTGTCTGGCCCTGAGCAGGGACTGCAAGCAGAAGCATTTGCACAGTGCTATGGGGTCTCGTCCTTAACAATCTGCCCTGTCAGAGTCCCACTTCTTCCTACAGCTACAGAACCCCCGACAGCAGCTCCGCCTGCACCTGGGAAGGGACGAGGCTGATCCTGCTGCCTGATCCAGATCTCTCCCAGCAGGCAAGCGTGACTACACACATCTGGAGGGCATGTCCTGCTGGAAGCACTGCCAGGGATTTTCAACTTTGGTTTTTTTGGTTTGTTTCTTCTGCAGGCCCAGTTCTAAGCTGTCCAGCAGAGCTTCCCAAGTAGTGGAGTGTCCCGTCCAAAAACATACTCTGTTTCTGGACATGATCTGTGTGCTGAGTTTAAAAGTTCTGGTAAGGCATCGACCCCTGGGAAACAGACACCTGACAGCTTGTTCATCTGTCATAAAACCACGCTGTATAGGGCAAACTTTGCCTTCTCCATTCCCAAATCCTCAGGGCAATCCAGCACACCACTGATGGAAACAATAGAGGAGCAAATGCTCCCAACTAAAGCACCACGATGGACTTTGCCCGGAAGGCAAACCATTGTCAGGAAAGTTAATGTTTTACCTCCTGACAGAACTCAAAAAGAGAAGCACAACTCTGCTCTGCAGCAATGAAAAAAGGTCACCATTGAGAGTCTCTCACTGCTATGCACTTCCATGAGCTTCCACAGCTTTGGAATTTAAATGTTCGCAATAGTTCAGGAAAACTTTTAAGGCCACTGACTGAAATCACTGCAATGCTCAAGCAAAGAACAAAAGCTGGAGGAGGGCACATGGCAGAATACGGGATTTAACACTTAGAGCAGTGTGACATTTAATAATCTGGCCAGTTAAGGTATCTGCGGGAAGCAGCGCTCTTCTCCCAAAAATCACCAGAGGGTAAATCCAAAGATTAGTCAATACAGCATTAAAAAAAACAAAAATACATTCTACTTCTTCCAGGACATCCAAGGTTTTGTCACTAAATTGTTCTACTTCAGCCTTATATTTTGCAGTTACTTGGGAAGACAAGCCCAAACATTCCAAGACCCAAGGCTGAGTTTTTTCTTCTAAACCTGCTCCATAATTTTTGCTCAGCAACATCATCAATGAAAGCAGAACTCTACCATCCGTTTAACTTGTAGCATGCCCAGAAGAGAAGGGATATAAAAAGGCCTATTAGAAATCCCAAGACAGGCAGTTTTACCTCTTGTGAAGGTTTTCTTTGCTGTGCCTACCTGCTTCAGCAGGCTCACACCTTGCACCCTGCTGTCAGATTTCACCGTCTCAGCTTCGTCAATTATGAAATCAGGAAGAAAACCTGAAATGAGAAGAAAATACACCTTTGTACATGCATTGCTGTACTGCCACCAGAGGCGAACTGGCTGCCCTAAGCTCCTGCTGCACCCAAAAGGTTCATCAGATCCCCAGTGTTTCAGGGAGCACACACACCACAGCTGACCAGGAATTTTTTCATGGACTTTTATGGAAAATGTAGGTTTTAAAATGATCGTTCATGCTTTCATAATTTTAAGTCTTCTTCCTTCCTTGCTCCACCTCCCCTGCCCCATCCCACCTCCTGTGACACACATCTGTCAGTGCACCTGGAGAGCCGTGCTGGAGTCATTTCTCTCAGCCCATTTGAATGGTGTTACTGGGCTCAGGACTAAGGATTTTCCCACATTGTTAAAGGAATCCACAAGCCAACAGAAACAATTGTTTTCCTGACAATTCATCCATCAGCATATCGCCGTCATCCAAAGGAGCCACCAGTCCACTGGGAGCTTTTCTGACAGGTCTACAGTTACATTTCAGAATCCTTCCATGCACTGCTGGAGGGGTGGAGGTTTCAGAAGAGAAAACAACAGTAAACACAACCTCAGAAATTACTCCATGTTATTAAGCCTCTGATCTAACAGCAAGAATGTCACTTACTCTGTGTTCAGCCATAAAATAGACTTGTTTAAAGCTATTAATTTTTGTCTTCACTGAAAAAGCACAGTTTTCAAGTAGCCTTGAAACCTTTCTCTGAACTGGTGATTAAGTCTTGCTCTCACCCAAGAGGGAAGGTGGTGTTGCAAAGTTTAGTGATTTTTAAATCCTGCTTACCAATCTTGGGAAAAAACCACAATGAAGAGCATGCCACAGACCTTTCTTTATTATTTTTACTGTTGTCTTGTCCATCTCTCTAAATGTCCATAAAAAGAAATCTCAGCTTATATCTTACAAACACCTTTGACTTTCAGCCTTTCACAGTGGCAGAAAGAGTTTGCCATACCCATTATTTCTTGTTTTGTGACAGAACACTTGGGTTTTGGGGTTTTTTTGCCCATTTCCCAAACACCACTGTTACCACCAAGTTTTGGTACAATCCCACACACAGATGTGTCATCCAGAGCAAAACCTGGATTCTCCTTTGGAGAAAAATACTGTTCTTATGCTTAGAGCACTACTACAGGAAAAGGAACCAAGTCAACACACAACAGGCAGGAGTAGCAAACCTTTCTTCCAGATAGCAAAAGGAAATTGGGAAATGCGGTCAATGCTCTCTGCTGAAGTGGAAATCATAATCCAGGAGCTTCTTATTCCAGAACACTGCAAAGAACACTTCCATGTGCCAAGTCATGGGTCAAATGAAGAACATTTCTGGTTGTCAAAAAGCCTTTTTCCAGGAATTTGTTCCCTGTTTCCAACTGGCCTGTACTACTTCGTGACTCTCTCCACCTTCCACTCCTTTGTTCGAGCTCTTTCAGGGAGCACACATCGGGATTTCAGCCCTTCCCCAGCTGCTGCAGAACAGCCCTGCCCAGAGCAGCCAGCTGGCACAAGTTCCAGCTGAGCCCACTCCACCCCAAGGTGTCAGTGAGGCTCCTGCACACAGAGCACCACAGTTGGCCAGCTCGGAGAGGGAAACACAGCACGCATCTCCCTGCCAAGGCAGCTGTTTGTGTTCATATCTGAGCACAAACCCCAGAACACCTGGAAGCAAGTGCCGTGGCTTGTGTACGTACCTCAGACACAAGCACAGTGTGGAGAAATTCCTTACGGTGGTTTCCGTTTGTGACACGGTGTTTGCAAACACTCAGCTCATAAATATTAAATGTTTTGTAAAAGCCTTTGTAGAAAGCTCTACAGAAGTGTGGTAGGAAAACAAAACTTTGCTTTTTTTTTCTGGCCAGCATTTGAGTGAAGCTGTTGTGGTTTATTTTGCTGTGAGGCCCGAAGCAAACGAGGTGGCACCTCATTAGAGAGCACATTTCTGCCCGAGCCTCTTGGCATCCATTTGGTGTCACCAGCACAGACATTCAACTCGGGAGGAACAGCTGAACTGCTCCTTCATTCGCTCAACACCCTTCATTAGCAGGGAAGAAAAAAAATTAATTCTCCTTCTGCCAGCTCTACGATTCCTAATCCCAAACCCCAAAACCCAAACAAGATTAGTTCATTCTGAAAAAAAGGAATAATCCCACAAAACACCTTACAAAATGTGCTCTGTATAATGAGGCAACAACAACCACAGTGAAAATAAGCTTATAAAGAGCTGCAGCTCTCTCCACGTCCCTGAAGTGCAGCAGCAAGTGCAGAGAGCAGACTCATCTTTGTTAGCTCAGAACCCAACTCTTAACACCTCACCTTCTACTGGATTCTTCCTTCTCAAGCTAATTTTTGGTGCAAGACCAAACCTTAAATATGTTCTTGATATCAACATAACACTTGAGGGGAAGGGAAGAGCCACCTGCACAGCTCCTACAGCCAGCCAGGGAGGAGCAAATTAAAATGTTAATTCAAATCAAATTTCATTGGGGGAACAAAAAGCAGAATGATTTCTCTTCCCAGATCCAATGCCACTGTATGTTTTCAGAAGATTTATGACACGCATTAACTAAAGCTACAACTACACCTACTGACCTCCTCAGCAAAAAATGTTCCAGACAACACTGCTAAAAAAAAATGACCAAAAATCTAACCACAAAACAGAGTGTTCTACTCTAACATATGTCAAACACACTTGGGGGAAAACATCCAGAATTATTCTACCACAGCAAGAGAAACACAAATTTGTCAGCAGCAGTTTCAATTTCTCTCTAGTCTATGTGCTTTCAAAATTAAGATTTTCCTTCAAGCACATTTGGGTTTTCACACCATTAAACTAATCTCTAAAGAAGTTTAACCCTGAGCTCTAGCCCTAGGTTCAGATAATTAGAAGCAGGTTCTATGGAATGGCTGGAAGAGTATTTACAGGTTCTTCTGGAAAGGACTGATTCTGCAGATTTCAGTGCTGAACAATCCCTTTCCAAATAATTTGACCAGCTACAAACCCAAATCAGGGACTTTTCTGAAACTGGCTACTTGAGAGACACTATTTTACAAATGTTTGAGCTTAAAAAGTCGGATGTTGTTACTCAGACAGTTTAGTGACAGGGAGCTTAAGGAAACAATCAAGAAAAAGCTGATTAGAAATCTGGGTGCTTTTGTTAGAGAAGTTGGGCAGCTGGAATTTCTGTTAAATACAGAAGAAAACAACCATAATTTAAAAAAAAAAGGGAAAAACCTGTTTCATCAGCTTTTTGCTTCCAAATTTACACAGCTTGGGAAAAGCAGAAAGACCAGGTCTTTCCCCACACTGATGGCTTTCTCACAGCACAGCCCTACTGTTCTGAGCAGCTCTGGATGTGAACTGAAGCCCTGACAACACTGCCGGGGGGCTGGGAATCCCTGGGGGGCTGGGAAACCCTGCCTGGAGTTTTGGAACCCCCACAAGGAGCAAGAAATGGTCCAATTTACTTTCCTTAAGAAAACTACTCACAAATCAGTTGACTCAAAGAATTCAAACTTGTGTGTAAGTGAAGCTCTCAGCAAAGGGAGGATGAACTGCGCCCTCGAGGACATTTCCATCCTCTCAGGTGTCTGCCAGCTGGAGCCCGGCAGGCTCCATACGCTTGAAAAACGTGGAAGTTTTGCGTCCAAATAAACAGCAAGCAACATAAAAACTGTTTGATTGGGGGCTCTTTGGAATTTCTTCTGTAACACACAATACAGTTACAGCCAAAACAGAATCTCCTGAGGGATTACAACTCTCCACACACTTAACCTATGAAAATACCAACTCCAGCAAGCTTCATTTATAAGCTGAAACTATTCACATATTCTCAAGCCAGCACTTCATTTATCTCTACCTTAAGTGGAATCATGCTACCTCAGGGGAAAACAAGGAAAACCATTTCCATGACCTGGTATAACATTTAAAGTTGTTTAAATTTTTTTTTTTTTAAATTGTGGCATTATTGTAAGGACAAGACACCAGACCAGACCATCCCTACACTCTGCCAGGCTTCCAAACAGAGGGAAACGCCTGTCGACAGGAATCCTGGACATATGGAATACGCTTATTTCAACAATTTTCCGTGCTGTGTTCACGTACCTTGTACAAGTGTCCCATCAAATCTGGTTCTAAACACTGCTTTCTCAGAAGTGATTAACCTAAGTAAAAAAGGGAAAATCAAATTTAAACCAAATCAGACACTGGCAAATCCTCTTATTTTAGCAACGCAGAAAAGGATTCTGATTTTAGCCATTCATCCCAGCATTGCCTCCCAGTAAAAAAAAGGCCGCCAAAATAAACTCATCTAATCAGACACTGCATACACAGGTCTTAACTCGGGAAACCAACCTCACCCACAGCCCCACAGGAGCAATTACTGTAATTATTTCAGGTGTAAATGACGATACCACCCGGCATCACGTGTCCAGCCCCCTGTTAAGGCACAGCTTAGCTAACATCATTAACGCCGAGCCTCGGTCCCTGGAGGACTGAATTCCAGCCTGCCACCCCACAGTCCCCCATCACCTTTAGTGCTCCCAGAGCAGACACTCCCGGGGGGCTCCTGGCCCCGCTTTCCTCCGCTGCTCTCACGCAGCCAGAGGCAGGAGTGACCCCGGGCAGCAGCGGGAGCACGGCCGGGCCGAGCCAGCTCCGCACCCTGCGGTCGCAGCGGGGGCTCTTTGGGGTTTGCGCACCCACCTCACCCTGTAAATCACGGCAGGCTAAAAACGGCCGCGTGACGAATGCGGAGGTGAAACTGTGAGCAGGGCACTTGCTCTGGGATCACCGGGGCCGCGAGCAGGGCTGCGCACAGGCCTCGCTCTCGGACACCGGAGGGGTACAAGCTGCGTTCAGGTGTGACAGGAGCAAGGGCACGGACAGCAAAGCCCTGCTGGGGTGGGGCACAGCCCCCAGTGCAGCCGGGTGCCATCTCCGTGTGCCATCAGCTTCACTTTTTCTTCTATGGCCCGGCAGCTTCCGGTTACCATGGAGTGAGGCAGCGCAAACACCATTCCCAGCTGGCATGAAATGTGATCCCGTGATTTCACTATTCATAGCTCTGACATGATAAAGCTAAATTAAGCAGGAACTCTTCACTTCTCCAAGCTCCCAGCAGTGACTCCCCCAACGCTCAGGCTCTGCTAACACAGTTTCTTTGTGAGGAGGGGAAGGATGTTTCCTTTACGGTAGGAGACTCCAGACCCACACACCCAGCCTGTCATCCGGAAACAAAATGGCACCGGCTCCTTCCCAGGCACCAACGGGAACAAAGACCTGATGAGCTGCGAGGGCCAAATTTAACAACTTCCTCATCTGCCGACCCACTACAGAACCCCAGAGAGCAGTTTAAGCCTTGTTCCCAGGCCCATCCGGCACAGGCACCACCATGTCCAGGAACAGAGGCAGCTCAAGGGGCACCGGCACAGCCCCACTGCCACCAGCAGCTGTCACACAGCCTGGCACCATCATCTGGCACAAGCTCCCCAGGGAGCCAGAACAGCTTCTGCAACCACCACCACCGCCATTCCTCTCTCTTCCAATGCCCGTGGCCTGTATTATGTGGCTAAATATCCTGAAATTCCTGCCTCACCAAGGAACGCCCTGTACCGCCGTAATTCCGAGGAAACCACACAACCCGAACCCCGCGTTCCTGCCCTGGCACGTGCAGCCATTACACACAGCTCAGGATACTGTAAACTTTTCCAGAAATGGAGAAAAAGTTCGAGGGCTCCGTGGCTGCTCAAACAATTAATGAGTTCCAACATGACAAACTGTTGTTTCACAAAGACAAAGCCAAGTGAGCTGAAAAATACTTAAACTTCTGGCAAAACCACTCTATTCCTTCAGGGATACAACTAGGGAACACCACGGCCTTACAACGAAAAGCATCCTCAGGCTTATCCAGTCTGGCTCCCAAAGCAACATTTCTTTGACAGCAGAGAAAGTGGGAGCAGGTAAACTAAATTTAGATCTGCTGATGTGCATGGACTGTCACTTACTCTGTACGCTGGTGTTTTATAACTGTAACATTTTTGTTTTCTAATAGCAACATCCATGTCAGACAGTGTTCACCAGCTTTCCTGCAGCCTTAAACACCTCACTGTGAGCCCACATGCCTGGCCTGAGCCAAATGACTGTTTTCTTTAATACTTTACACACTTGCTGACTTAAATGAGCGGGAGAAAGCAGCAGACAGCTAAATTATATTATCATAGCACCATCGACAGAATATCCATTTTATTTACAATGCACACGACAAAGCCTTACTTCCATGAAAAAGAGCTAGAAGTGAAAGTCAGGGCATGTGGCTGGTCCGAAACGCCGGTGACCAGGGAAGCCTCTTCCCAGACAGCAGTTGTTGAAGCACTGACAGCAGAACTGTTTTCCAGAGACAAAGAACTCACAGAGAGGCAGGGAATTAGGAAAGATGGAAAACAGCAGGAAGTCACCAGGGCATACCTCAGCAGAAACACGGGCAGGACTCCTGCAGACAAAGAACGTGGGCAGGGATCCATGGCCGCTCGCACCTGCTGCTGCCAACACAGCCCGGGCGGACACACGGCTGCAGCCGGAGGAACCCTGCTCTGCACAGCACCTTGGAAAGGCACCTCCTGCCCAGGGCCACGTCATTTCTTTACAGATTCATTCAGGTTGGAAAAGACCTCCGAGATCATCGACTCCAGCCTGTGACCGATCCCCAGCTTGTCACCCAGCTCAGAGCACCGAGTGCCACATCCAGGTGTTCCTTAAACAGTTCCAGGGATGGGGACTCCAAACCTCCCTGAGCAGCCCCTTCCAATGCCTGACCACCCTTTGCAATAACCCGACAGGTAAAAGGTTTCCTCTTTGGATCTCTGGACAAAAAGGATGTGAAAATGAGACAAGGGGCAGCAAGGCCTCGGCCGCCCTGTGCCTCCCTCATCCCACGGACAGGACCCCCAGCTGGAGGGGAAGGGTTCAGACCCCAGAACTCTGCAACCCCCTGTGACCAGACTGTAGCATTTCCAAATGGCACTCATGTGGAACAGACACCAAGGCCCAGCCACTGGAGCACTGTCTCAGGAGCAGCATTCCCAACTGTAGGGGTTTGGGTTC
>VWPU01012360.1:221-26306 GCA_013398955.1 Callaeas wilsoni | reverse complement strand
CCCTCCTTCCCTCCCTCTCCCCTTGGCCGTGCACGGCCTCCCGAGCCCGCGCTCACCATCGTAGCGCTCAGCCTGCTCAGCCAACTTGGCCTGATAGACGAGGTCCTCCCGATCGTCCATGTCCTGCGGGCGGGGCGGCGGCGGGGACTGCGCGGGGCGGATGGCAGCCGATGGGTCCGGGGGGCTCGGCAGCTACCAGCTCGCTGCTCTCCGGGCAAATATGGCGGCAGCGCCTCCTCCCGCTGCATCCGGGCACTCCCGCGGCCGCGCGCATGCGCCCCGCCGCCTCCCATGGCAACGGCGGCTCCCTGGCAACGGGCGGGGGGCGGGGTGAGGCGGCGTGAGGAGTGAGGCGGGATGAGGAATAAAGCGGAATGGGACTGGATGAGGGATGAGGCGGTGCGGGGAGTGAGGCGGGATGAGGAATAAAGAGGAATGAGAGAGGATGAGGATTGAGGTGGGGTGAGGCAGGATGGATGAGGCGGTGTGAGGGGGGAGGCAGGAGGGATGAGGCGGGGGGAGGGGGGAGGGAGGAGGGGTGAGGCGGTGTGAGGGGGTGGGTAGGATAGATGAAGCGGTGTGAGGGGGGAGGCAGGAGGGATGAGGCGGGGGGAGGGGGGAGGGAGGAGGGGTGAGGCGGTGTGAGGGGGTGGGTAGGATAGATGAAGCGGTGTGAGGGGTGAGGCAGGATAGATGAAGCGGTGTGAGGGGTGAGGCAGGATAGATGAAGCGGTGTGAGGGGGGAGGCAGGATGGAGGAGGCGGAGGGAGGCGGGAGGAGGAATAAAGAGGAAGGAGAGAGGATGAGGGGTGAGGTGGGGTGAGGCAGCATGGATGGAGCGGTGTGAGGGGGGGATGAGGAATAAAGAGGAATGAGAGGGGGTGAGGCGGTGTGAGGGGTGAGGGAGGATGGATGAAGCGGTGTGAGGGAGGATGAGGAATAACGCGGGATGAGGCTTGAGGCGGCCCGGCAATGGCAGGGATGGATCCGCCGCTCCCTCGCCTGGTTGTGGTGGGGCCGTGACCGGGACATGGCTGTGGGCGAGCGGCGGGGGCAGCGGGCCCGGCCGCCGGTGGCGTTTCCGTCAGTGCGGCGCGTTCTCTCCGTGTTTGTGCTGCCCTCAGACGCTGACGGCACTGTTTGAATTACCCTCGCTTTGTATTTTGGTACAAATCACCGGGTGTGCTCCCCACGGAAGGGTGGATAAGGCAGGCGGTCAGATACAGGTTTCTGCAGCCTCTCCAGGGTGTTTGCTCGAAGTATCACCTGCAGTGCGTAGCACGTGGTAATTTCACAGTTTCAAGGAGGCTAGAAAAACTAGAAATTAAAATTGAATGTTTCACGAGTTCCTCACAGAGTACTTATGAAAAACAAAAGGAGCATACACTTAAATAACTGAGATAATGCCTTGATTTCTGAAATCAGAAGGGTTTTAGAAAGCTAAAAGGAATTATGCACGGCTGGCATGAACTCGATCTTCAAAGATCCCCGTGCCTGAAAGTGTTCAAGGCCAGGCTGGATGGGGCTTGGAGCAACCTGGTCTCATGGAAGGTGTCCCTGCCCATGGCAGAGGAATTGGAATGAGATGAGCTTTTACATCCCTTCCAACCCAGACCATCCCATGATTCTGTGATTTGCTCAGGGTAGCCGTGAATGAAGTCTTGTCTCTTTTCCCAGTGTCTCCTTGGAAGTGCAGGCTATGGATGCTCAGCCCTTCTGACGGGAGAAGTGCACAGAGACCTTTGCGGGTTTTGACAGCAGGGACAGAGCTGGCCCTGGCACCTCCTGGACACAGTGTCAGGTATCCCCATTTATTGTACTGTGCCCACTGAAATGGGCTCCTGATGGGTGACTGAGGGCACTCACCTTAAACACCATTTAAAGCACATTTTTTCCCAGTAGTTTATTGTTGGCCTGACTTCATTTTTACAGTTGATGAACAAGAGTTTTAGGGTCTGCAAAATTAACGTAACTTTATGGTTTTCTTACAAATAAATATAAAAGTTTTGACAGAATTATTTTTGTATCACTGTTTGCTTGCTCAGAAAATCAGTGCTGTGTTTTGGTGGGACATTTAGGCCCTCTTTTTTACAGATCAGGATCATCTAATCAGGATTTCATAAACACAAAGACATCAGCACGTCTTGACTAAGGTGCAAATTAGGTGTAAACTCCAGAATAAAAAGTGCTTTTTTCAGTTTATTTGAAATACGATTTGAAAATGTTGATTTTGCTGAAATTGGGAATTATTGTAAACTTTTACTTCTGAATTGTTGATAAATACATGATACCAAGTCAGGCACCCAAAAGGTCCCAGCAGTGCACAGGCACTCTCTCTATGTAAATTTTTAAGGCTTCCAAATCACTTCTGCGCTTTATTGACCATAAAAGTATATTTTTTTCCACAGAGACTTAGAGAGCTGTGCACAATAAATTAGATCAATTCAGGAATTTTCTGTGATCCTCGTGTTCAGCATGCACTCAGGTTGCAGAGAGTTCAGTAATATAAATAAATCAGGACACTTCAAGCAGATTTAATTGCTAGAGGTGAGGTGCATTCTTGGTACCCTTGCTGAATAATAGCATATTGTCTAAATACTTTAAATTCTTTTGAAAATGCACTCGTTACACATGGCATTCAGATATTTGGAAACTGGTCAGGGATTTGGCAAAGCACGAGGAATAAACAGCCTAATCCAAGGAAACACAGCACAATTTGCTGATGCAATCCTTGCTTGCCCCTTGCCCCCTCAACTTTCACATGAATCGATTCAACCACTGCTGCAGCTAAAATCCACAGCTGAAGGGAGAGGGAATGGAAAAGGAAGAGCAGTTTTCTGCATGAGCCCCGTGTTCCATCAGCTCAGAGGAGCTCTGCAAACACCAGGGCAAGGCGAAGCAGGAGGGGATGGCTGGCAGGGCCCTGGGGAAGGGCAGACACAGCCTCTCTTTGGCAGCAGGGAGCTCTGAAATTCTCTCAGCTAATCTCATTAAAAGGCACTTTTGGATTGCGGCTCTGCAGTGGGGGAGCACTGGAGCAAATCTGGGGGCTTCTACCGGTGAGAATTTAGATTTTTTTCTATCTGGAGCTGATAGAATAATCTTTACCGTGTGGAGACACATCAAGATTCTCATCCTTGGGGCCTAAAGGCCACTGATCCCTTGCAGTTTTTAAGGAATACCGTGGCAAAAGTAGGATTAATGCAGATTGATGTTACCAACGTTGCCCCCCGTGGGATTCTGGTCCTGATTTTCTGTCCCTCAGCCCTTGACAGCACCTGCACACCTTGGCCTTTCACTGAAATTGTGCTCTCACACCACCAGGCATAAAAACAGCTCTTCTGAACCATTTGTAGACTCTTGCAGGTATTCATTTGTGTAACTTTGTTTTCACTGATATTTCTAAGAATATATAAACAGCTTTTTATCTTCCCAAACATACACACCCCATCCAAAGAATCCCCAGACTATTCCCTGACACACTTGTGCAGGCAGAATTGAGACCTGCAAGAGCTACAAAATCTCATCTTAACATTCCTCACAAGTTTTTTTCTGAAATGAGAATATACTTTTCCCCCAAGCCCTTGACTCATTTAATTGCAGAAAGTCACCTTCTTTCAAAAAAAGCCATATTTTATTGGTTGGTAAGTTAACTTAGCTACCTTGGTTTGTCTTATTTCTGTAAGCGTTGTGTTTAATTGTTTTCATACTAATATGGCCAATTAAAAATGGCCTTATCGCCTCTCTTTTTAATTATTAAATGCAAGTACTCCAAGAACTGATTGAGAATGACTCTGAGTCAAAGTTTTGGCTATACTTTTATTTACTTCACGTACTATGAACATATACATTACATGCTACAAAAAAATAAAAAAGGACTTTAACTGTCAAGAAAGTGGATAGTGTTATAATACAATGGCACATGTTCATATTTTTCTTCAAACAGGTTTGGTTAGAATCCTTCCCCAAAACCATTAACAAAAAGGAAGTGTTTTACTCTTAAAGATGATTAGAAATATTTGCATTATTAACAAATACAATTCAAACAGATTAACAAGATTTAACCAGGTCATATATTAGTAAAAAGGCTGGGGCTTACCAAAATGAAATATATATTAAAAAACCATAGCAGCCAGTTGTACTTTTTAGTGTGATATAATGTGTAAATGCACCAGAAGAACACAGTGTAATTGAGCATTCTGCTTTCATGGTGTATTTCTAGAAATGATTATTCTAGTTCTAACACCTGCCTATGCACAAGAGACCAAAACCACAGCCAAGGAGAGACAAAAGATTGTGACCAACATTCTGAGCAATGATTTTTTTGCACGCATCGGGGAGAAGGGAGGGAACAAATAGAAGAGGATAAACAAAGGCCACAAAAGGATTTCATCTACATGTTCATGAACATAGGTTCTACCTATTTGCCTTTAAGAGCCTGACAAGTTGAAATGTCTATTTTGTCCAAATGCAAAGATACTCCTTTCTACCACCTACGAAACAAAATCACATTTCAGCTTAGAATTGAAGAGTGGAAAACAGTTGCATTAATGCATCAGTCAACTAAGAAAAACTGCTTGACAAGAACTTGGGATTCTAGTGTAACAGCAGCTATTAAGACTCCTCTAGTTTCTTTATTTTGCTCTTTCAAAGTGTACAAATATTCACAATTTATACAGTCTTAACAAAACCACATCTACAAAATTTGCAGGGTATTTGCTAGTTAATTCAATTCATGTCTTTCGTATTAAAAAGGCAAGGTTTGCATAATAAAACTTCCAGAAAAATGTTCTTTTGGTATCTTAATTCCTGATTGGAAAGGTACAAATATATGGGCTTTCATTAACTGCAGTTGGCAAAAATACTTCAGAACAGTGTTACTCTAAGGACACACTGTTTATGATGTTTCTTTTGTAATACTTGAAGAAAAATATAAGCATATATGGGCAACTGAAAAACTCAGTATTGAGTCTGTTATTTAGAGTGCAGCTGTTGAACACAACCCCCCTGAACAGTTACAGTAAATATCAAGATCAGAGGAAAAATACAAATCAGCCTTAAAGAACCTGATGAGTTACAGAACCTAGAGTTAGTTTCTCAATTTTTTTCCCCTCAAAGTAAATTTTGTACTAAGCTAGAAGAGTTCCCACAATCACTGGCACGTCACCCTAACCAGAATAGCAACCCAAGGTAGAACAGAGCTGCAATTCCTTGTTTCCATTCTTACACCACTGTCCCTGCTGTCAGTTTTCTGATAATAATCCTCAGTAGTGCTCATGAGACTGGTGATGGACAGGTGTGATTAACGTTAGTCCACAGAATTAATGAGTGCCCATAACCTGAACATTACTCAGACTTGCTGATGGATTAGTTTTGAAGTAAAACAACTAGTAATTAAATAGAACAGAAATATTATAATTTCCAGCATGTTACAGAGTTCTGAGGTAAAGTGTTACCAGTATTGTTGTAGGGTTGGTGCCTTGCTGCAACCCATGAGCCATTGGAGTCACACAGGTTTGAAGCAACCAAACCCAACAGTTTCAGTTTGATACTATTTAGAAAAACCCTTCTTCTGCATGGATTATACTGTAGTCAAAGTTACAAAATTTAGTTTGGTCACCAGAGTGCTGTGCTTGGAAAACAACCCAGGGTATAGGCAAGGGAGAGTTACTTCAGTGTTTAATTTCAGTTTACAAAACTTACTAAATCCATTCTGATTTATATTAGAGAAAACCAGATAATTAGAAGAACAGACTAAAAAACAACCATCAAGCAGTGCATAATACTGCCTACTCAATGCACTGATTTTCATCATGAGCTAGGAAGCCATATTTACTCTATTATGCCTTTTGAGAATCAATCCAGAAGCACACAATTATTTTCCATTAGTTTATTAAAAATAAAATCCTCAGGAATTCACTATCAAATATTTTACAGATGGGAATTAAACCAGAAGAGTCCCCAGAGTGTCTTTAAAATAAAAGTAATATTTGGTTTGTCAGTTCACCGTGTTTGACACTGATTTGTACTGTAACAGTATTGTACAATATTGAAGAATTCTAGAAAAATTAAACTAGCCCTACACAATTTAATTTTATTGGAAAGCAGTGTCAATATTTTAGTATATTTAGTGAATCAAACACTGCTTTAAAGCTACGTATTAAAGTGCTATGCACGTATTTTTCAGCACTGATATGGAGTTTACACTTCCATAAGCCTTGTATTTGTGGATAAAAAGAGATACTGTGTGTCAATAAAAATCTTAAATTAAAATCAGCTGCTATGTTTGAAGCATCAACAGTACTGAAGAAATCAATCTAGTGTCCACAAGCTTCTAGAACTGTGAGGTTGATTGGATCTGTCATTTACCATGAAAATGGTAAGGATCTGTAAATCACAAGGCTGTCCCCAACGGGCCCCGCATCAGCCTGCGCTGTGCACAGCTAACTGACCATGCAGAGCACTGCACAGCCCTTCTGGGACAGAGAACCCAGGATGGAAAAAACCACGGAGAGAGCTCCAGGATAAATTGGTGAAATTTCTGTCTAGGTATTGAATTGTCTACGGTTGATGTTCGTTGCCTGAGGAAGAAGCAACACAAGCAATGGGCCCGGAGAGAGCTACAGATGTGATCTGAACATCTACAGCACTGCTCTCTCCAGCTGCTGCTGCTGGCAAGGTCCAGGCTGCCGAGCACACGGACATAAGCAGGCATTACAACCTATAATCACGGCCTAGTTCTGCCACTTGACACACGAGTTATCTACTGTCGTACCCTGAATTACATGACCCTTGCTTAAGGAATGGTGGTGTTGAGTCCCAGGGGTTTGCAGGTTATCAGAATGCTTATCCAAGCAATACCGCTTGCGGCGTCGGTCCGAGCTTAGTCTTGATGGCATCTGCAATAAAAACAAGTTGAGATTGTTCCCATCTGTAAGAGCAACTGTTGAGCCACACTCAGCTGAAGTCCTCGTCAGGATTCTGTTGATCCAGCAGACGGACGTGTGTGAATGGAAAGTGACCACGTCTGCCGTTACATTCTCCTTCCCACTGACCGCTCACGTTAATCTTTGTGACCGTTACCAGCTCACCGACCTGTGGGGTAAGAAAGGCACACGTTACAATCCAGGAACACGGGGAGGCTGAGCTGCCACCCCTCCCTCGGTGTGCTGTCACCCAAATGCACCAGATACACATCCACAAAAAGCAGCTTTAGTCCTGACGGTTTCTGAGACACCAGCCTGCCCCCAAAGCCATTCACTCCAAGAAAGTGTATGAAGAAATGTACCTAGATCAGGTGAGAACTACCTGAACTGAAGAGCCAGCAATCCAATAGCAATCTTTCCAAGTGCTCTTGGGACCTGCCATCAGGTGCTATCCTGATAAATGTGCCTTGCTGGGCTGACAGAGGCCTGCACACTGCTGGGACTCCATCCAGAGCCTCAGAAAGCACGGAAGGCTTGCACCTGTACCAAGTGGACACTGATCTGCAAGCGCAACTACTCCTTAGTTTTGAAATTCCACTTTTCAAGTTCTGGAAAGTGGAGGATCTCTCTCTCTCTTCACAGATTGTAACAGGTGTATAAGATGTAGTGCCATAAGGCACTGTTCTTGCTCTGGGCATCCACAATCAGCCACTACCAAAGGCAAAGGCAGATGGCATTTCAGTCTTGCCCAGCACGGATTTCTCCCAGAAATAAATCCCATTGAATCACAGAATTGTTTAGGTTGGAAAAGATCTTTAGGGTCATCAAATCCAACCATTAACTCAGCGCTGCCAAGTCCAGCACTCATGGGAATAGTAAAGATAAATGATGCCCTCTCCCTCTTGCCCAGGAATACATCTCCTATTCCAATCTCCACCCTAGTATTCCCAGCACCAGTTCCAAAGGCACCATCTATCATCTCCCTGTGACAAGGGGACAAACTGCACAGCAGGTGCTTCCCCAGGGCTCTGCAGTCAGGTAGTTCAAGCCAGGACACAAGTCTAGGCCTGATCAGTCCCCAGCTCTGTTTCATCTTTAAAGGTACTTTAATTAAGTGGCACTTACACAACCCGAGGAAGCACAATTTACATTGTAGAGACACTCACTGGAGAGTTAATGAATGCACCACTGAAAAGCTGCCTACCCATTTCTACCCCTCTGCAGAATTTTATCAATAATCCGATTTACGAGTAACGTACAACAGTTTTTAAATTCTTCCCACATCACAGATGGAGGATGCTTTTGGGACAGATACACTCTATTTTCTTTCACTGATACTGTAAATAAACTCTGAAGGTGCGGCCAAAGGCCTTGCTGCCATTTCATCCAGAAATTCACTGAATATGAAGTTTACACAGATGCTCATCACTGTGTTCCAAATCCATCCAAAACACAACCTCATTATTTGCACTTTCCGGGCAGCCAACAAAGAACAAGGAGAACAATTTCAGATGTTACCAATCTTCATTAACTTTACAGGTTTTAATCACTTGCAATCTTTTGCCAGAACAGCTTTTAACAGTTCATAAATTCAACCCCTTTCATGGACATTTAATTAAGCTTCCCATACCTCTCATGATTACTTATCTGGTAATGAGAGGCCCACTGGGACTCTTGCTGTAGCTTTATTTTTTCCTTTTGTAGTCATTAGTATAGACATTTTAATGAATCATATTTTGAACAAAATCCTCTTATGTATTTGCTACAGGCAAAAAGGAAGCCTTCCTCCAGTACTGAATGCAAGCTTCAGCTCTTTAGGAATTTAATCATGCAGTTTGTATAATTTTGCTACTGCTAATAACCACTGGGGGGTTGTACCAACAAAAATACTCTGATGACCAAAACAATATATCAGCTATAATTTAACAAGGATAAGATTCAATGTGACAATACTAGAAGTGGAAAATCTGATTTCCTAATCCCAGCCATTACCAGAACAATGTCCTAGAAAACTAAACTGCTTCAGACCTGGATATAATCTACAGCTCAGCCTTCAAGAGAACAGTGTTTAACCTCCAACCCACTGGGAAGGGAAATGCATGACTTGCACTGAAGTTTGCTGTCTGCAAGGGATTTTTCTTAGGCTGCTGGCCTCTGCTCTGCTATCACACCCTAATTAGTGTTCATTAGGGCTAAACTTGGAGGCCTTACAATAAACTCACCTGCAAAAGGTGAGTTTAACAGAGCATTGACACCGAGTGACAATATGGGATGTTTGTGACACTCCCTCGCTCCCAGAGCATCATGTAGCTGGTTTTTGGTTTCCAGGGGTGTTTCAGGGTCACTGCAGCCAAGGGACACTCATTTATGAACTCCCCTTACTATAAGGAGCTACACTTGAAAGCTGCATTTCAGTAATTGTTAAATGAGGAGAGACCTCTGAGATTAAATACTCATTTTTTGCCAGTACAGTAATTTCATTTAGCAGACACACTGATACAATTTTTCATTCCCATTTCGTTTATACATAAGAACCAAATGAGGTGGTTTATACATATATATATATATATATATCTCTATATCTATCTATATATCTTTACACCTGTCAAAGCAGGACTAACCTCAAGCATGGACCCTTTCACAAATGCAGCCTTAATAAAATGGCTCCATTAGATCCTGACTAACTGGAAGATCTTTCTAGACCTGCTTCAAACCTCTGCCTAGTAAGCTATGGTTCAACCACTCCCCTGAAGACAATACAGAGAACCTTTCCAAAAATTACTTATTATTACAAGTGCTGAAGTTTTAAAACCTTTAGACTAGAAGTGGATGTTGTCTCTGAATTCTCCTCACTTTTAGCATTGACTTATGGCAACATTAGTCCAAACTGCATCATCCCACCAAGCACAGCACCTCAGGAACAACACTGTACCCTGCTAGAAAGCCAGGTTTGTCTCAGTCTTCATCAGAAGTTTTAAAACTAAATATACCCCATATGCTTCAAAGCAAAACTGAAGGTTCAAGTGAAGACTTCTGTATGCTGTGGTTTTATTCCAAGTACTCCTCTTTGGTGAGGTCAAGGTGGCAGAGTTCTGCTACTGTTACAAAGAAAAAAAATAAATCGATCGATCTCAGAGTCATTCACCACACAGATCTTCCCTTTTTCTCCTCTATTTTCTCTTAAAATAGACTGAAAACTCCTTGCACAGGTCCAGTTACATGCAAAATAAATGTTAACTTCTCCTGCTGAATCTTTTTTCCGTAACAGAGCACAGACTTTATTAGAACATCGCCTGCTCTGATCCTCCTTCCTTGAGCTCTTCAAAAGCATGTCAAGCTTAAAATAACAGAACAGCACAGATATTCTGTTTGCAGTTTGGGCAAAAACTGTTTGATGTTAAGAATCTATTTTTCTAAGAGAAACAGTGGGCTCCACCCCCTCCCATGAATATTGCCAGATTTAAGGATAAGAGTTTTCATTTGGAAAGAATCCCACTTTCTGTATTTATAAAGAGGTCTGGGCAAAAATGGTCTGATAAGATTTACATAATGCTCTCTACTAAGTTATCTAAGAAAGAGATCTCTAAATAAACAGAGAAGGAACACCATGAAGTGGAAGGGAACGTGGAAAAAGGAGACAACAAGAAACAGCACTTTGATAGACAAGATGGAGAAAAACTTGGGAGAAAATGAAGTGCATATTGCTTTTTTTCCTGTACAGACACTGAAAGCAACTCAGTAACATTGTGAGTGGAAGTGATAAAAGCTGCAAAGCTTTGAAGGCCGCTAGAAGCAGTGATAAATGGCTCACTTTTTAAAACTAAATGTTTGCAGTATTACACGCAGGATAAAGAACCACCACTGCTATTGCATTTCTTAAATGGAGAGCAAGACAGGAATATAACACCCTAACCAAGATGTCAACTGATAAATACTTAAGTCGTTTTAAGAGGCCCACAAAAGCCATTTCTGGACACCGAAAGTCTCACGTGGTCACCCAGCAGAGCTGAGCTGACACTTCTCAGTTGCCTCTCCCAAACACTTCAGCTACTCAGCCTTTACTATCAGTTAGCAAACGGCACTAGAGGTGTAAGGGAGCTCAGAAAAGAGAGGTGTTACCCACAAAACTGCTCTTCCTACAGCACAGCACTCTTGCCAGATCATGTGAGTTTTGGTGAAGAGGATTGAACTAACCTAAGATCAGCCCTGGCACTCACAAGCTGTTCTCCAGCGTGGAAAGCATTTCCTTTCACTCTAAGTTGCTTATGGCCTGGATTAGCAGTATTTCCTCACTCTCCCCATTTCACTCCATGCTACCAAATCCTGCACTGGGCAGCAGCGTGGGGTTCTTTAATGGAATCAAGTGTGAAGGTAAGGCTTAAGAGAATGCAAAATTCAGAAAGAAAACCAAAAGGTTTTGCTAAATATGCCACAACGTAGTATCCAGAGGCACAAAACCAATCTAACATCTGGTAATTACAACAGTGTGCATTCAGGAATATTCCCAAGCTCCAGGAGCTAACTGGGTGGAAAGAGTGAGAAAAAGAGGGAAAGAGACAGCATTTTAGCCTTTATGAGAGTTTGAAGGGTAAAAATCCTCTCATTTCCCTGAAATCTGATGAGCTGACATAAGCTTCTATATCTGCTTCTCAACCCAAAAATATTCAGATACGTAACAGAACGCGTAGTAACTCAGAGTATATTTACTACCTAGAGAGGGAAAGATTTCACATCTGCCAGGTGTTCATCAGTTACCCCTCTGCAGCGTGTGCTGCATCTCCCAGTTCTGTACCAGACACACACCTACAGCTGCCAGATCACTGAAGTCCTGGAGTGCCTCTTGTGCTATGCACAATTAAACAAAGTATTTGAGAGTGGCGAGGAGATGCTCTGACTCAGCACAGAAACTGTTTTTTCCCAAGTACTTAAAATGTTATATAAACAGGAAGTCAATTAGGTATCAGGAAATTCCAGAGCCTCTAGCTCAAAGAAAGCCTAGATTAAAGGATACAATTTACATATCCTAAGGCAAAGGTCTGCCACAGGGAATACCTTAGTCTCAATTTCCTCAAATGTAACTTGGAGGAGAACTATCTGATGTGGAGAGACAGAGCACTCCAATCACCTTTTCAAGAGGAAAAAAGACAAATCAAAAAGGGCCTGTGCATGTCCTTGATCCTGTCAGGAAGTGAATCAACCTGGGGGAAACTCACTGCTTTACTACAAACCCTACTGCATCAATCATTGCTTTATACCAGACCTCCCTAGCAAACTGTGGTGTAAATTGTAAAATGTTCCTGCCTCAAACCTAAATCCAAAGTAATCTGCTCGAGGTGATGTTGTTACAATTAAATTCTATGTGTGATCATCATCTCAGTCCAGGTAGTTTCAAAGTGTATCAATGTTTCCACTGATTGCTTTAAAACTGCTGACAGATTGGGGAGAAAAAAAAAACAACCCAACACAACACAAACCAACAAACAACCCAGCACACCTTGTACAGATTGTGGTGAGGCACACAACAGCAAACACAGGTTCAGACACACAATTTATGAACTGCTCCCTCTCCCTCCCCCCTAAATAAACACTTCAGAACTGAAAACACGGGTGGGGAAACACTTAGGTTAGTGATGGTTGACAACAGACATGATACTGGTTCAGTTAACCTAATAATAATCAACAATAATCTAATTTACAAGTGACTGGAGTCACTCATTTTATCCATAACTTATTAATCACAACGTAAAACCAGTATTACAAAGCTTTTCCCTTTCTCATTCCTCCAAAACTACCACGTGATTGAAAGGGAAATCCCTTGAACAGATCTCTTCCTTCTAAGTTTTGCCCATTATGTACCTCCAAAGCCAAGGCTGTCTTGTCGTAGGCATTAGGGACTCGCTTCTGGATAACCCGGGCAAAAATAGGGCCATTCTGAAGGTTAGGGAGCGGAGTGTTGATGCTGGGCTGGGCATAGGGCCCTGGCTCCGGCCCACCCAGTGGTTGTGGGTGGGAACTATCCTGGTTACCTCCAATCAGAGTGGGGACTGAAGCAGAGGAAGGTCTATACTTCTCGACGTAAGGAACGGGTATCATTCCCCTCTTCCCTTCGCTGTCTTCTGCGTTCCACCACTGCTCTTCAGGCTTATCCCGGATTCTCAGTATGTCTCCTTTCTTAAAGGGAAGGTCTTCCTCATCATTGCCATTAAAGTCAAAGAGAGCTCGCACATACTCGGCCTCCTCCTGCCTGAGGATAACCCCGCTATTCTGCCTCGAGCGCGGAATGGGTTCTATCAAGGTTGTAGTGTCCAAATAGTGTATTTTGTAGAATTCCAGTAAAGATGGCAAAGAATCAAACTCTTGGTCACCTATTCGAAATCTGGTGGGATTCGACCCTGAAAAGAGAAGGCAACACGTCAAAGAGAGCATTAAAACTGTAAATCAAACAAGCGAGAAGACAAATGCATTTACAGAGAAGTATTTCAACACCAAATTTGGTCACCTTTACATCATATTCAGCTTTTCTGAATATTTTGAATCAAAGACAGCACCATCATGATCATGACTACAGGTTTTCTTAAAAAGATTTTGAGTACAGGTTTTCTTAAAAAGATTTTGAGTACAGGTTTTCTTAAAAAGATTTTGTCAAGGAAGGAAAAGAGAAATTCTCTGGCACTGTCAAACTTCCCCAATTAGGATAAAAATATCTTTATTTCTTTCTACGTTATATGGACCCAACAGATGAAAATGTTCAGTACATCAGGGTTTCTCAGGAGCCTGTACAATTTTTCTGTTTTATACTTAAATATAGGAAGTAAATTAAATTTTGGTACCATTTCAAGGACATTTTTTTTTTAGACTCTCTTCTGCTGTTCAGATCTATTTCCAAAGAGCAACACTGCAATAATTATTATTTACCTGTTATAACATCTTGGGTTACAGGCATGGACACTACAGAAAACTGCTTTTCATGGCAGCAAACAAATGATGTCAAGGAGCAAATGAAGTTATTTTTCATTTTGATAAAAGGTGCCAATAAAGAAAATTATCTACATTCTATGCAATGCAAAGCAACAACACATATTTTCATAACAGGTATGACTCAGCCTTTTAATCTCAAGTCTTGTAGCTTCTTTGCCACATTTGTCAGATGGAGCCTAAGCTATAAATCCAAACCTCAAATACATTGGAATATAGATGATGTTCACTTTCAAGCCATTACATGCATCAAAGTGCAGAATATCCATTTCCATTTCCAATCTGTGCGCTGTGCTTTTTTTTTTTTCCATTTTATGTTCTTCAGGCTCAGCTGGGGAAAAACACACACATGATGTTCTATTTCCACCATGGCCCGTGCAATCAGCTCTGGGAAGAACTGGGGAAGGCTGGGGGAGGGGAGTGCAGATGAAAAGATTTATGCTTTAATGAGTAACTCTCTTAGCAAGAAAGAGATGCTTACTTTGCAAGTCTGTTTTCTCTGCAGGGAATATCTAACAGTCCCAAGACTTAGCTCTGGAGTACAAAGCTAGCAGAATCCTTCAAGCTGTCACCGATCCAAAACTCCCTGCAAAGTAGCACTGTCAGCATGGAAAGCTAACGTTACAACAAGTTCTTTCAGGAGAGCAAAAAGGGGTTCTAACGGAGAAAAGGGCAGATTCAGTAAGACCAACACAGACAAACACCCGAGAAATGAGTTCTGAAGTATCCTGAAGGAACAGGAGCACTGGTGGAGCTGGTTAAAGGAAATTCGGAGGAGCAGAACTAAGTCTTTGGAAAATGCACGTTTACATGCTTTAACAGCCCTGTAAGCCTCTCAAAAGAAATGAATACAAACACAGTGAGCCAAAAACCCAAAAGCAATAGCCTTGAAAAACTGCAAAAATCAAAACACAAACTGGCATCGCCAAGAGATAAGGAAGTTAATGTAATTATCAGTGAGAAAGACGAGCCCAGCATGGGAAGAGAATGAAGATTCCATCTCACTCTCCCAAAGTGTAGTGCTGGGAAGATGCAAAACCTCCTCAGCTTTTGTCGCTGAGATGTAACTTAGAGCTCTAGACTTGGCCAGAACCCTGGAATTTCATCCCAGTGGCATTTTTAGCTCCGTGGGCTCACAGGAGATGAACTCTGGCTGGGCAGGCAGCATCCCTACACCACTTCAGAACCGCTGATGTTCACTGCTCGGTGTAGAACGGGATCTGGGAATGCTGCACTTCCAGTAGCACTGCAAGTAGGAAACCAAGTGGGAAAGACATCAGGTTTCAGACCAACCTGGTGACAGAAACATGAGCAAATATCCACCATTATTTTAGCTGTGAACCTTTAAAGAGCAAGGCTTGACACTTGAGCCGAAAGAAAAAGTCACAGGAACTTTAAGAGCAGGGCAGCTCTTTGCAGCCATATGGAGAAGACTGAAACTCAGGGTAGTTCACTGACATGGAACTTATTTCACATGACAGAAATACGGAGCCTGAAACACCAATTTACCTCAGTAAAACCTGCTGCAAGCTGACTCAGCCAGGGGGCTGAGGGATTCACAGAAAAATCTTAACAGGTCACAGGGAATGAGCAGTAACATTCATCAGCCTGGTCAATCTTCACCAGGATGAACAAGGCGTTTTGGAGTGTCTTTTTTTTTTTTTCCCCTTTGGAACAGGTTCACCCTCTTGAATTAATGCACAACAGCCTGAGAGAGCTGCCAAGTGTACCTGAATACAAGCTGGACTTCAAGAAGTAAAGTCCTCTGGAACATTATGTACAGGGTTGGAGTGACAGAAATCACTGTACTGTATCCTGGAAAATCAGATCCTAAGACGTGTTTTGCACAGTTGAACAACTGCCAGAGGACACAGGCCCTGCAAATGCTGGGATCAGAAAGATCAATGCACTCCTTGAAGGGACAGAGAGAAAAGCATCAGAAAGGAGAGATGTTACCCTCACAAAGACCACACTGCCAGAAAACTGCGTGCACTTCTGATGCTTTTCTTTTAAAAAAAAAGTAAGGCAGCTACAGAAATCTGAGAAGACCTAGAACAAGAAATCTACAAGCTTAATCCAAATTAATCACCAATTAATATAAAGGCAGTGACCTCATAATTGACTGGAGAACTTAAATAGAAGACTCCTAAAATTTAGCTAAAATAAGCATATAAAGGACAATATAGTTCAAAGTCACAACTGGTAAAATGCAGATTGGAAAAAAAATACAACTCCACCTTCCCAAGCAAGTGGAAAACTTCCCATCAGTTTAAGTTTTTTGTGGATACTCTTGTTCAGCTACAATGAGCTAAATATTGCTCACATGTAGTGGGGAAATTATTCCACACACTGCAGGCTCCCAAGTTTTGTCATTCCCTGGTATAATGAAATTCAAAAATTAACAGATTTCAGGCTCGGAAGAATTCTTCAGCCTCTTGTCTGAACTGCAACACTGCTCATACCTGCAGGCCAATGGAGTAATTCAGGCAAGATCTAACACAAGAAAAAGTTACAGCAACAAGGTGAGTGGGGTTTTTTGGGAATAAGAGCAGTCTTCCTTCATGATCCTGGGATTTTTCTTGAAGGCACAAGTCTGAGCAGCACCGTGTGCACATCTTCTGAGGGCTCCCAGGAAGAGCACAAGCATGTAAAGGTGAGTCCAGCTCCTGGAGGAACTTTAATCACTTCCTATGAAAGTTGGGCACTTGAGTACATGAAATTCTTTCCCCCCTCTGCAGCCTGGCACAGCTGAAGAAGAGGAGCTGCTCAGGGAGTACCTCCAGCACCAGCACTGCTCAGCTGAGTGAGGTCACTCTTTGAATGAGAAGCACCAAGGGCTGAGCACCATCTTCCTTCCTTACTCCAGCTCCACTAACCTGACTCCAGCCATCTCAGGATGCCACAAAACCCCTGCTCCCAGAAAGGTAAGGAAAGAGTTAAAATCCAAAGGGTCCCAGACCTGAAGAGTTTCAAACCTGGCTCCCGTCAGTTCTCTGTTTATGATGCACACTCCCTTCCTGGCACAACCCTCTGACACTGTGCTGGCTTTGTGGCAGTCTGGGAAAAAGTGCTTTTAAGTGTTTTAAATATTGTACAGATACTGGGGAATTAGGGCGTAAACCACCCAATATTCTACTGACTGGGCAGGTGGTGAAACCACAGAGCAGCTTCTCGCTTTCTCAGACTTCTCAGGGGATTGCATTTCTCTCTTCACTCCAATTGTTAGTGTCAACAGGGAGTTTTCTCTTTATTGCCAAGCTTTGCAAATACAGGTGGCCATTTTTGTGACTAAATGTGGTCTGTAAGGGTGGCTCCCTTTCCCAGCTTCCAGTGTGTGCAGAGCCAGAAAAGCTGTTCTTATCACACAGGGCACAAGTAAGATATGCCAGTGATGTAAGCCAGTTCCTCCTGCAGCATATGGGAACTGGGCTCTGGAGGCATCACATTCCAGCCCTGTGCTTTCCCCACCCCCACGGGGACACCTTTTTTCCTTGTTCTCAAGTACCTTCCTACTCATGCTGAGCAGAACAAATAAGTCCCATGAACACCCTATAAAAACATAAAACTCCATTGAGTGGAAGAGCTCTGAGCACACCAGGAGAACATTCACTCAGGAGCTACAGACTGTGGTTTCTGCAGATCATCAGGAGGTAAGAAGAGCAGATGTCTAATACAGGCACTTTCTAAAGTTGCAATTAGTTTGCATTTAAATATATTTTGATCTCAATATAAAAATGAAATAAAAACCCCACACTGCTCACACATCCCCAAAGCCACTTCATCCAGAGCTGAGTGTGGATGTCATTCTGTAAGGATTCTATGATTCCAGGAAGTTCAGTCACAGTGGAAGAGATTTAGAAGCATTAAATTCAGAACCATGTTCTTAAAACTCATAAATGGTGAAAACATCCATTTCTGCATTTTACCTGTCACATTTCCCTACTTCAGACAGACAAATTTAATAACACTATAAGGCTTCCTTCTTTATAATGCTGCAGTCTCAACAGAGAGCATTTCTATCTTTAGGTATTTCAGGCATTTTTTAGTGCATATCACACATTTTTACCCCAACTCCCTATGTCAAATTGCAAACACATGATATATTTAATATTTCCTCTGCTGTCCATCACCATGCTAATGCCTGCATGGAAGCACTTTTGTCTTCTTTGGGATTTCTTTAGCCATAACTGTGATACTTCATCACAAATGATACCCTAATTCTGATCCATTTCCACTGAAAAAAGTGTTTCTCTTTCCCACAATTTAGTGACTTATCCTATTTTTTAAAACTTCCTTAAAACATTCCAGGAAGACATAAAAAGTCCTGTTCAATTCTTTTTACTTTGTTATGCTGAAAAATCACCTGCAAGAAGTTAGAAACTGCAGCATCAGTCAAAAGGTCAATTTAACAAAGAGTTTGCAAGCTTACTTTATACTTTAGAAATCAAAGAAAGTATCATATTTTTGTGACATTATGATTCTTAGGGAAGCCAGAGCTCCTCATCTCATTCATTCCATGCTGAGGCGTCCCTATCCCTGAGAGCAGCGTTAGACCAGGCAGGAATTTCACAGACACTGAGACCAACAAAAATCAACCCAAGAACCCCACCTGGAATATTCAGATTCCCCAGGGACCTGCCCATTTGCCAAACAATAAATTGCTAAAAAACCCATACCATGTTAAAATATAGTGAATCTGAATTTTTTTTAATGTTTTGGCTTGGCCACAATAAACAAGCAGGATAATTTGCAAACTTTTAACTCTTTTTACTGCATTAGTTTCCCTACTCAAACACGAAATCATCTTGAATCTTCTACCAATGTTTTCACCTCCCTTCCACTGCAGAACAACCTCCCACTTATTTTTTTCTGAAAGAGCACCTTAATTACACTTGAAGTATAATTTAATATACACCTCCCCAGCATCTTCTTTGGTTGGAGTGCAAAGACAGCAGTATCAGCATGGAGGCATGATTTAATTAAAATTACTAAAATCAGCGTGGGAGTGTCTGTAGTGCAGGAGTGATGCATCACCCCTCCCCAGAACATCCAGAGGACAAATAAAAACGAGACCAACCAAAACATAATTATACTTATTCAGATATATTAAGCCTACTGTGCCACCAGCTTACACAGCTACTCTTTTAAAACAAGATAATCATTTAAAACAGAAGGGAACTACAAGGTACTTTGTGATTTTAACCAAAGCCAGCCCACAGAATGGCACAAAATGTTACAGAGCTTAAGCATGTAACACAAGAAAAAAGTCAGGATGGCTGTACTGAAGTGATGCCACTGTTTTTCCAGATATGAGCTGTTCCTCAAAAAACAACTGTCCAGAAGTGACAGATACTCATGACCCAGTGTTTTTTACTGTCTTTAAAATCCTATTAGGCTGGATTCACAACAAACCATCCTGGTGACTGACTGCTCTACACAACGCCAGCCACCCTTATCAGCAATTACTGCAGCAAACCTCTGCACACACACGAACAACAGGGAAACCACCACATTCTGACTCCCCACAGCAGCAATGCCTTCCACTCCCAGCTGAATTCAGCCACCTTTAACTTCTACCTGTGGAGCTCTGTGACTTGAGTGCACTCTTGCAGCTCTACGAGGTTCCTAGGATAAACAGGATGAGTTAAGGCTTTCCCAGTTTTTCCAACCTGAAATGCTTCCCCTGTATGACAGTGCAAACCTACTGGCACTAATTTTGGTTTCTCTCAGATTATTTCCTTCTTAGTCAACCACTCTGTGAAGAGACTGAAAAACAAAACAAGTCTTCTTACATCCTTCCAATACTGGTCTCTTATTCCACCCATAGGCCTACACCAGAGTGTCTCTGTAGCAATCCACACACTGTTTACTTTCTGCCAAATAAATTCTTCAAATCTCTTATTACACAGGTTTACTATACTAAAAATTACCTAGTGGCTCCTTGCTGAGATGCCAACCACACATCCACATCATTTTGCAAGGATTAATATCCAAACTGAAGCAGTTCCAGCACCAACTTCACTAATTCCCACAGGAGGGACACCACTGCCTTTGGACTGCACTGCCGGGGTTTAGCTGCACTGAACAGCAAAAACGCTGCTTCTCACAGTGCTTTTCCCTCTGGCACAATCAGCACCTTCTGCTCTTGAAGTGTTACACTTAAACGTGTTGTTTTCACGTTACATGTTTAGTTGATGAGAAATAGTACCAAACGTCTCCTTTCAAGAGGAAAGAAACTGAACTTCACATCTGATTTAAGGAAACCATTGCCTTTACATCCTGAAGAGTTCCCACTACTCAAACTCCCCACTCGAACTCAGCCTCCCGGATAATGCAAAGCTGCCCGGTCAGAAGTCAGACTTTGGGGATGACACTTCCACAGAACCATCTCCCGGCTGAGACGACACAGCAAATCTATGAATTATCGCTGCGGGGTTTAGGAAAACAAAGAGGTGCGAGGCTGGAGCTGCAGGCTGCCCAACTCCAGGATGCTGAATTTCATGTGGCACAGGACGGCAGGTGCGGAGAGAGGGCTCCGCTCGGGCAGCGGCCCCAGCTCCGAAACACGGCTTAATTCCACCACAAAGCGCTCCACGCCTGCAAACACCGCCCGGGCGCCGAGCGGAGCCGCCCCGGCTGCCCTGCCCGGGGCTGCGGGCACCGCCAGCCCTGGGGGTCACTCACCCGGGGCCCCGGGGCCCTCGCCGCCGGCCCGCCGGGCTCCCGCCGGCCCCAGGCTGTTGACGATGTAGTGCGAGACGCGGGAGCTCTCGGACACGGACAGCACGAAGTCGCCGGGGATGGTGCCCGAGTCGCGCACCAGGAAGGTGCCGTGGCGCTGCCCCTGCAGCAGCGACACGGCCTCAGCGCGGCTCAGCCGCCCCCAGTACCAGCTCGCCCGGTCCTCGGAGTCGAACTGCCCGGCCATGGGGGCCGCGCTCCTCCCCCGCCCGCGGCCGCCGCCGCCCGCGGAGCCGCTCAAAATGGCGGCCCCGGCCCTGACCTCACCTACCGGACGTGACCGCACGCGGAGAGCCGTGACGTCATCTCCCCGCGCGGGCGGGGCGGGGGGTTGGCGTGAGGGCGGGCTGGGAGGAGGAGGCGGGAACGAGCTGTGGGCGTTCGGGAGCGCGGGAACGGCGGTGAATCCCGGCATCGATCGGGCTGGAAAACACCGCTGAGATCACCGAGTCCGACCCGTGACCGAACACCACCTTGTCAACCACATCAGAGTGCCGCGTCTGATTGTTTCTTGAACACCTCCAGGCACGGTGACTTCGCGACGTGCCTGGGCAGCCCGTTCCAATCTCTAATGGCCTTTTCTGGGAAGAAATTCCTCCCGATGTCCAGCCTCAACCTCCCCTGGCACAGCTTGAGGCCGTTTCCCCTTGTTCTGTCCTTTGTTCCCTGGGAGCAGAGCCCGACACCCGCCTGGCTCCAACCTCCTTTCCAGCAGTTATGGAGAGGCAGAATGTCCCCCTTCCTTTTCTCCAGGCTCAGCCCTCCTGGCTCCATCAGCCTCTCCTGGTGCTCCAGACCCTTCTCCAGCTCCCTTCGCTTCCCTGGACATGCTCCAGCCCCTCAACGCCCTTCCTGAATTGAGGGGTCCAGAACTGGACACAGTGCTCAAAGTGTGGTCTCACCAGTGCCCAGCACAGGGGGACAATCCCTCCCTGGCCATGCTGCCCGCACCATTCCTTGCCTGAGGAGGCTACAAAGATGGTGAAGGGTCTGGAGAGAGTCTTACAAGAAGGAACTGAGATCACTTGGTTTGTTCAGTCTGGAGAAGAGAGAGACTGAGGTCAGACCTCATTGTGGTCCTCAACATCCTCCAGAGGGGCAGCACCAACCTCTGCTCTGTGAGCAGGGACAGGACCTGAGGGAGCAGCTGGAGCCCTGCCAGGGAGGTTCAGGTTGGAGAGCAGGGAAAGGTTCTTCCCCAGAGGGTGGTGGGGCAGTGCCCAGGCTCCCCAGGGAATGGGCACGGCCCCAAGGCTGCCAGAGCTCCAGGAGAGTTTGGACATCGCTCCCAGGGATGCGCAGGCTGGGGTTCCTGGGGTGTTCCTGGGGTGTTCTGTGCAGGGCCAGGAGGTGGCCTGGATGATCCTTGTGAGTCCCTTCCAGCTCAGTATATTCTGTGATTCTGCACATTAAAGGCTGCAGTTCACTGTGTTTTCTTTCAGGGCTGTGCCAGCAGCTTCTGTCCTCATCCTCCCTGCCAGCCACATATTCCCACCCCGTGGCTGTGCCAGCACAGCTGCTTTTCGTGGGACTACACACTGAATTGGGCCAACGAGCTGTTCTGGGTTAAAAATAGCCCTGCGAAAGAAGAAGTTTCATTTTATTCAGGGCAGTTCACTGAGTGCATTACCACAGAGGTCTGCAACAGGGAAGAGCTTAAGTTCCACTGGTGCCAGAGAGGAACCATGTGTGTGTGGGCATGCACAAATTAAGAGTTATATCCATAAGAAACAAAGCAGTATTTACCACTTTAGATCGTTCTCCAAGATCTCTTAAATCCCAGAGTAATATCTGTCGGTGTGTGCAGAATTCTGCTCCAGCTCTGCTCAAGTCGGTGAGCTTTTTTCCAGAAAGGAATGTGCTTTTTCAACTGTGTGGTCTCCCTGTGGCAGCACTTGCATAAACAATGTTAGAGCACAGCTGTCCCTGACTGTGAGGGTGCTGTGCTCTTCCCTGCCTCCCAATATCCTGCTTTTCTGTAGGGCCATGTAGCAGTCTCCTGGATGGGACTCTGGCACTGTGTCAGGTAACCAGGGTTGTATTAACCTTCACAATATCCCAGTGAGAAAATATTCTGTCTTACAGGTGGGGAGCCTGTGGTTCATCAGATCCCTAGGAAAACACCAGGTGCTTGATTTCAGCCTCACAAATGAACATCCTTCCTCTGCTGATCCTGTTCTCTCTCCAGATGGACTGGAGGTAGGAGCGAGCCCTAAACCGTTTGGAAGCCAGTCCCAGTTTCCGTGGTGATGTGTGGGGTTTGCTGGCCAGCTGCAGGAATAGCACACACACTTCCATGGGTTTTTCACAGGTTTGAAAAGCTGCAGATCCTTGTTGAGCACCCAGGACGGCAGGAGAGTTAATTCATATCCGCAGGAACACGTGTCCGTTCTGTTCAGTGTTCACAGACCACAAACAAACAATCAAATCAACCAAGACTTTATTAGGGCATATTTCACCATTGTCGGACTCCTGCCAGACCACTGCAAAAAAGTCTCCTTTTTTGAGGGCCCACAGACTCTTGTTTTCCTCTTCTTCCCGGTCCCCATCTCCTGTTATCAGCCGATCTCAAAACTGCAGGAATTGGTGTTTTCCAGCAGGTTTTGGTTTGGTTTTCGCTCACGTTGGGAATTCTGTTGCACGAGCTCCCTCTGGTGGTCAAAACCGGGAAACCAATAACGCTCCTGCCCTAAATCGCTCCTGTGGGTGTTTTTACGCTGGAATAGTTTCATAGGATCATGGAATGGCTTGGGAAGGGATCTCGTAGACCATCCAGTTCCAGCCTCCAGCCGTGGACAGGGACACCTTCCGCTAGGCCAGGTTGTTGAGAGCTCCATCCAACCTGGCCTTGATCACTTCCAGGGATGGGTTGTCCACAGCTTCTCTTCTACAGTCACTTTCTCACCTTCATTATTTGTAAAAGCCTTTCCTTACTTAGCGTTTCTGATAATAACTGGTAGCCTTTCCCAAATTTCTTTTTCCTACCGTATTTAAACACTGAACCCCTCAGTAATTTATTACCCTTGACCCATCCCTGCTGCACGAAGGCTACGACAAGGCAGAGTTCTGCCCAAACCTGCTTCCTACAGGTTTGAAAACAATTAACATTTTAAGAGTTCAGGTGATCTTTCACAAGCAGAGGGATTGCAGACAGAGAGGAATGTGGAAGAAAAACAAAGCTCTGGGACAGTCTCAGAAGAATAAAACTAAATCAGCTTGTAATGCTGAAGAATTCACTGTTAAGAACACGATTCTGAAAGAAGTAGTAAAATATTGTGAAAACATTCTATTCACTCACCTCGCAGTAAAAGCCCCACTGGTACCCAGGTTTGGTTTCCCTCCCCTGATTTTATTATCACTACCAGCTGGCCAGGGATTGTTTTTTCCTAAGAAGCTCTAAAATTTTGGCAACCAGTCTAAAGCCACAGTCAATCAGCAGAAAGTTTCTTGCTGAGTTCAATGAGTGAGTCTTGAAAAGGTGCCAAGCGCCGAGGGCTGTAGTACAGCAATGTTCTGTCCGAGGTGACATTCGGGGATGTTAAAACAAAATAAGGAAGCACCTGGGTTAGCCCAAGGTTCATCTGCTCGCTGCTGACAGCAGTGCGAGGTGACCTGGTGTCACATAACCCTGTCCCAACTGTTCCTTGGAGGGTTTGGCTTTGTCAGGCTGGTCTAGATCACACGGCAATGCTGTGTGCTACTCAGAAAATTAAAACTAAAGGAGCAGAAGTTCCATCTCTTGGTTTCCTTTCCCTGTGACCTGAAGAAACAGCGTTTCTGCCACGGAAATGTTTCCTCTTGCAATTAGTTCAGACTCAGCTGCTCACAGGAGGTGCCTGTGTCCTGTTTATTCCTTTTCTTCACCTCATGTGTGGCCTCTGCCAGAACTGTTCACACCTGGCTTGGAAGTGGCACCTGTGCCAGAAGCTCCTGCCAGGTGCTGCTGCAGGAGCCAAATGTAGCACTTTTGGTGAAGGAAGGGGACATGAGCCATTGTGTAACACACTCTGTGTGGACACTTGAGAATAAATAATCCTGGAGTGAGTGATGGGTGGAATGATCTCCTGGTCCCGCTGGATTTTGTGTAAGGGGAGGAGCCTTCATGCTGCCAGATGGGAAAGGTCATCATGACAAAGTCTAAATTTGAATTTTCCTGGGAAGTACCATCAGCTCAGAGGGAAAGTGGCGCATCACAGGGAGTGGACTGGAGGGGGTTTATTTGTAAAATGTGCGGAAATGAGGCGTGGAGCAGCCTGAGCAGGAGGGAAGGGTCCTGCAGCTGGAGAAATAGTAGGAATTAATGGAATTGGCTAGGTGTGATGGTAACTCACAATGACAATGGGATGTGGCTGTGTAGCCTGGCAGTTGTGGTGTGAAATAATGATGCCAAGGCAGGAGCAACTCCTCAGCTAGAACAGGGCTCTGGTCTGCTGTGTGTGCAGGAATGGGACTGATTAGTGTAATTAGGGGAATGAAGAACCTGTCTCATGGGGACGGGTGAAACCATGTGGTTTATCTAGGCCAAGAGGAGCCAGGGCTGCTCTCCTGGAACAGCCTGAACACCCTGGGACAAGTTGACAAAGAGAGTAACCGAGCCCCAGAACAACGGGACACAACACTGTGGAGAACTGCGAGCTGAGAATTAGTTTGATTTTATCAGAGATGTAACATTCCGCTAGTATGGACGGGAGGGGAAAATTGAACATTAGAGCTAAGATAGTTTTAAAAATACTTTTTTTGGAGAGACTTGTGTTCTGTGGTTGTCTGCTCTCCTTGTGCCTTTCCTCAGATCGAGGGTACGCGGGGACACGGCGCGGCCGCCCTCGCCCGGTCTCTGGGGCTGTTCTCCACCCTGAGCCCCCGAGCCCTTCACCGGCTCCGTCCGGCCCGGGATGTGCCGGGCTGGGGGTGCGCTGGGCTCGGCGAACGGCGGGCTCGGGGTGCGCCGGGCTTGGGGGCGTCCTGAGCTCGGTGCACGCTGGATTTGGGGTGCGTTGGACTCGCGTTGTGCTTGGCTTCGGGGGTGCATTGGGCTCAAGGGGTCCGCTGGGTCTCGGGGTCCGCTCGGTCTCTGGGGTGCAGTGGATTCGGGGTGCGCTGAGCCTCGGGGTAGCGTTGGATTCGCGTTGCGTTAGGCTCCGAGGGTTCACCGGGCTCGGGGTGCGTTGGGCTCAGGGGGTGCACTGGGTCTCGAGGGCGCGTTGGATTCGGGGTGCACCGGGCTCGGGGTGTGCTGCGTTCGGAGTGCGCTGGGCTCAGGGGGCGCGCTGGATTCGGGGTGCGCCGGGCTCAGGGGTGCGTTGGATTCGGAGTGCGCTGGGCTCGAGGGTGCGTTGGATTCGGAGTGCGCTGGGCTCAGGGGTGCGTTGGATTCGGAGTGCGCCGGGCTCAGGGGGTGCGTTGGATTCGGAGTGCGCTGGGCTCGAGGGTGCGTTGGATTCGG
>VWPU01012355.1:14486-25978 GCA_013398955.1 Callaeas wilsoni | reverse complement strand
CCGGCCCTGGCCCCGCTGCCCAGGGCAGAGTGGAGTCCCCATCCCAGCGGGGATTGAACAGCGGTGTGGATGTGGCACTGGGGGACGTGGGCAGTGCTGGTTGGACTCCATGATCATACAAGTCCTTCCCAACCCAAACCATTCCACGGTTCCATCATATTTCGGTGTGTTTTGATACCCAGGCTGTTTTCTGGGGCGGGAGAGATTTCAGTTTTCTTCTCTTCACAGTCCAGTGGGGACTGCCAACCATTTCTGCTGCGGGGGTGATCGGGATGCTGAGCGCCGTCGTCGCCAGCATCATCGAGTCCATCGGAGATTACTACGCCTGTGCCAGGCTGTCCTGTGCTCCTCCTCCACCTATCCATGCCATAAACAGGTGTGTCCAAAGAAGAAATGCTTCCAGTGTCTCAGGCTTCTCGGGTTTTTACCTTTTTTCCCCTTGGGATAAGACAGGAATGTGCTCTGAGATGAAATGTTACAATTTGGTCAAACGCAAGGGCCAAGGATCTGAAATCAGGATGAAACTGTCATCCTGAATTATTTTGTTACCAGTGGAGCACTTGAATCCCAGTCCTATTCCTGCTGGAGTCTGTGGAAGTTAATAGCACGATTTCCATAGGGATTGAACTCTGAACTGGGTCTGGAATTGGGGTGTCAAGTTCACCTGGGATGTAATGTAGAAATAAAGAGCAGCTCTGAAGTTTTACTTGAATTTTTTATATAATTTCCTCAGTTTAAGAATGTGGGTATCTAAGAAAACAGAGCTCAGATGTGTTTTCCAGGTGTGTTGGAGCTTGAAACATGAATTACAGTAACTCCATAATGGAACAGATGCCCTAAGAGGCCCCCTGTGGCATTCAGCCATAAAACACCCTGCGAGGGGATCTGTGCTCGGACCAACGTGACTCTTGGTTTCTGTTTGCATTTGCAGGGGGATTTTCATCGAGGGCCTCTCCTGTGTCCTGGACGGAGTGTTTGGGACAGGGAATGGATCCACCTCCTCCAGCCCCAACATCGGTGTCCTGGGCATCACGAAGGTGAGGTGCTTTGCCATGAGCCCTCAGGGACCCGAGTGTTTGCTCTCCTTATGTGTGTTCCTTATGTTCATGATCCTCTTCCAGGAGAGCATTCTGCTCCATTCCTCGTGCTGACAAACCTCCCAGATCATTCTGAGTGTATCTGACTGTCTCTACCAGCCCTTGTCTGAGGGAAATGCCATATTCTGCATCAAGACCTCAAAAATCCTTTTATTCAGCGTAAAAGGCACTTAGAATCCCCGTAAAGCGGATGCTGCTGCGTAAACTTTCTCTTGGAAAACCCAGGCAGCATTCCAGGGCCCTGGGGTGGTTTGAGTTGAGGCACAGACACTGTAAACTGCGTAGAAATCGGTGCTTTTTGGATGTCTTGGCTCTGAAAGCATCAGTAGGAAGTGGCTTTTTAATGCCTCACTTAAACACTCAGTAAAATGCAACTTGAGGTGCTTGGGCTTTATCTGTGTCTGTGCTGGGACATTGCACTGACACAGGGGCTGCAGTCAAGGTAATTCCAGAGTCAAATGTGCCCTAAAGGTTTGTTTCTAAGGCTTAGGGGTTTACGTGTTTTTTTGTGATGTTGCTCAACAAAATACACGAGTGCTTGAGGAGTTCCTCTGCTCACATGTGGGGCTGGATCTGTGCCTGGATGCCTTGAGCTGGGAGGCCTTGGGCTGCAGAGAGATCTGCCTGATACTGTGAATTTAACCTTGGTAAGAAACATCAGCAGCATTGGTAAGAGTAGTTTGTATTTTAAATAGGTCCATCTTGTTGGGTGATAACGTGGAAACCATAAATCCTCCATGCAAGGATAGAAGATGTCTGTCCTCCACTCCCAGTAACTCATCCCCCGGCCTAATCCCCTGTAAATGATACATTTGTCCTCAGCCATTCCCTCTGCTGCACAAAGGCTGATTCTGTTGGGCTCGGGGCTCGCTGCAGCACTCACAGCACCATCTGCTGTCTGTACCAGTCGCCATCCAGCTGCCGATGGAAATTTCCTAGGAGAAGTTTTGGTCAGAAGAATCTTTAAAGAAAGGTTTCTTCTGTTCTGCTCCCTTTCTGTTGTTACTTCATCGGGGTCAAGATGAATTAACAGCACTTTGTTGTGAGCAGCCCACAGAAATGAGTGTGCATTTGGTCCTGGAACAGCAGAAAGTGAACGCTGGAGTGGCAGCAGTGGAGCTGCCCGCTTGGGCTGCCGAGGGCACTGCTGGCAGGGTGGATGTGCCTTTCCCAGAGTGGCACAGCTGGCTGGCTCCACAACAGGCTTTGCTCTTGTTCCCCTGCCTGCACATTCATTCCAAAAACCCAGCAGCTTTTTCAGCTTCAGACAGAATTTTGGCATAGAGATACTCTGGGGTTTTTTTGGAGGGAGAATCGTCAGTGCTGCGTCGTCCTGCTGATCCCAGGGCATTTACCTCCCTTGAAACTGGTACATAATTACACCTCGAATTTGAATTGGAGGCTTCAGCTGGATGGAGGTGCTGCAAAGTCTTTGAGCCAGTGTGTGTTTCATTTGATGAGAGGAGGATCAATTAACTCTGATTAGCTGGGGCTAAAGCAGCTCTTGCCGTGGTGGTGGTGCTGAAATGGAGGCACCAGGTACCGTTTCATGCACTCCAAAATAATCACTGTAAGTGTGTGTGCTGGAATAAATACAGAGCCTGAGCTAAATGCTGCCCAGGATGTTTTCAGTAGCTTTCCAGAGGAGCTTAATTTGTTTGCCTTGTAGCGAAAATGGAGCATTTGCGTAAATAAATGTCACCATCATGCAGGTTTTCAAAGAATTTGCCTATTTCTGGCAGGGAGAGAATTGTAGGGCAAGATATCAGTGGCCCTAAGGAAATGAGTATCTTTATAAAGAGCAGAGAAAGGTGCCAGCTAAATTCCGTTGTAATTCCAGTTAACGGCGTAGCTTCTGTTTGCAGGGGAAGGATCTCACCTGGTGCCTCAGCACTGAGGAATGTGGGGGAAGGAAGAACTTTTCCCCTCCTCGGGCCTGTTGGATCTCTTGTTTCTCGTTTCACTCATTTAGCTCGGTCACACATGATTAACTAATGAATATTTCCTTTTTGAACCCTGATACTCTGTACCAGGGGACCTGCAAAGGGCTTTTCTAGAAACCCCCTTAACGTAAAAGGGGTTTTCTTGTCCCTGGGGCACCTCTTACGGCAGTAAAATGGTGTTAAAATACCAACTGTTCAGGTTTCTCCACTGCACCACAGAGAGCCACTGACTGCTTGAATTTTGAGTGCTTAAAATAAAACCGGGAAGGAAGCGCAGGCCCTTGGTTTCAGCGTTGGCACAGCCCTGATTTGCATGTGGCTGTGCATCCAGCCCTGGTCCCTGAGGGTGTTACAGAACCAGCTGCTGATCTCAGTTTGGAAATCTGCTCCTCCTTCCCATGCCCTGGGGACTGTTCCCTCTCTCCCCGCGTCCCAGGGCAGCAGCACACGGAATTTACGTTTCCCATTTGCCATCTCCCCTCGCCGTGGCTTGTCTGTTTTGGGTTCTCTCTCGTAGCTGGGCTGCTCCACATTTGGTGGTGATCGTGGCAGTTCCAGGGGGTTTTCGGGCTGCCTCGGTGCTCACCAGCCCCCAGGCAGGGAGGCTGTGCTTGGCTGCAGAGCGGCTGCGGCTCAGCCGAGCCTTTCAGCACCAGAATGAAACGCACGGGAGCCGGGAAGGAGCTCGGATTAAAACCGAACAGGAAAATAAAGTGGCAGGCGCGAGGCTGGGCTGAGCGCAGCCCTTACCCCGTGCCCTGTCCTGTTTCCCTGCAGGTCGGGAGCCGCAGGGTGATCCAGTACGGAGCGGCCTTCATGCTGCTGCTGGGCATGGTGGGCAAGTTCAGCGCTCTCTTCGCGTCGCTGCCCGACCCCGTGCTGGGGGCTCTCTTCTGCACCCTCTTTGGTAAGAGCTCGGCTGCTCCTCTTCGCTGATTCTAAGGGGTTTGCTGTCTTTTTTTGGAGGAAGGGGCTTACCTAAAAGCTGATCGTTGGGTGTTCTGTATTTAGGGATGATCACGGCCGTGGGCCTGTCAAACCTCCAGTTCATCGATCTGAATTCTTCCCGTAATCTCTTTGTGCTTGGATTTTCCATTTTCTTCGGACTCGTCCTCCCGAGCTATCTCAAACAGAACCCCCTGGTCACAGGTACGTGTTCCTGCTCCTTCCCATCAACGTTTCTGCCTTCTGCTCACGTGGAGGATCCATCCAGGTACAAAGTAATGCACAGGGCCAGCAAGAGAAAACCCAAATAGTGCAGAGTAAAGGCTGGAGGTCCAGACAAGCTCTGTGTGTGTTCAGAGGAGAATCCATTGGGAGGCTGAGACCTGAATGGAATGTTCAGTGGGAGAAGCTGAGGCTGTCCTGCTGTCTCTGGGTACATGGCAGTTACCATTCGGGCTGAAAGAAAAACTGAAAGGGTGAATGGGACTTGCAAACGATGTTAGAAGATTGAGGGCAAACACCAAGGCAGAGTTTGGAAGGTGGAGATTTGTTGGGGGGTTGAAGCTTTTTGTCACAGACATGTTCTGAGTGTGAATTTTAGTTTTAGTGGATTCCTTTGCAGACTGTTATAATCAAATTGTAGCTTTGAGGAGTTCACTGGGAAGGTTTTCTGTTTTAATGTTACCCTCAGCAGTGGTCATGACAGTGTCTGTCACCAAAGATGGACTCAAAAGAAGTATTTCACTGCTTTGGGGTTGTTTGGGGTTTTTTAAACAAAATATTAACTGACTTTTTTTCCCACTATGCCTTCAGACCAGGATTTGAGGGCGTATCTGTCCTACTGTAAGTGGTTAGAAAAGCAGATCCTTCAAGCTTTGTGTGGTTAATGCAGTGTTCTTCCATGAGCTGGGGCTGTGGATTCTTGTCCCTTTAAAAAGTAAAGATTTATAGGAAGAATTATTTCAGTCTCCATGATTTTACAATTGGAACATTTCTTTTTCCATTTCATGGTTTGCTGCTTAGTCAAATTTAGTTGTGTCTGCAGTAGGAACTAAAATGGTGTTTTGTGAGCAACGGAGAGTTCTCGAAGTTGCATTTTGGGGAGCAGTGTCCCATGGTGGTGCACTGGGGGAAGGTTCTTCTGCCTCAATCCCCACGTGGTTTCCAGAGCCCATTTGGAGCAAATCCCTCACTGAACCCAGGAGCAAGCGTTCCTGGTTGGCCTGGGTGTAAATCAGCAGGACAGGGATGATAAAACCCCCGGGTGACCTCTCTGTGCTGTTGCTGCAGGAATAGCAGGCATTGATCAGGTGTTGAACGTCCTGCTCACCACGGCCATGTTCGTCGGGGGCTGCGTCGCCTTCATCCTGGATAACACCATCCCAGGTGAGCCCTGAGCCCTTTCCTGCCTCACAGCAGCGTTCCTGGGGGCAGGGCACGAGCAGGACATCCCTTTGGGGCTGGCTGTTGAGCACCAGGAGCAGAGTCCTTACACCTGCCCTCCCTTTCCCTGAGAGCACCTGGAATCCTTTCCGAGTCAAGCTTTCCATCCTGTTAAACATCTACAAGAGCTGGTAAAAACCAAACCGGTCTCGAGGACAGAGGAAAACTGGATTTGAGATCCAAACCTGCTTCCATTCAAGAGGGAAAATGTGTCTCGACTTCCAGTTACAAAATAAAACAGATAATGTGTTTTTCCCTTTTTGAGGAGTCTGGAAGATCTTTCCAGAGCTTGCTGAACATGGTGGCTGAGCCTTTCTTTCTTCTTCTAGGCTCTGCTTTAGGCCTGTGTGTTCATACTGAGACATCCATGGATATTTATATTCTTCTCCCTTTATTTTGATTTCTAGGAAGCCCTGAAGAAAGGGGAATACGGAAATGGAAGAAAGGGATTGGGAAAGGAAGCAAATCCCTGGATGGCATGGAAACGTATGATCTGCCTTTTGGCATGAACTTCATTAAAAAATTCAGGTGTTTCAGCTTCCTGCCCATCAGCCCCACCTTCATGGGATACACGTGGAAAGGCTTCAGGAAAAGCAGTAACTGCAGGAGTTCAGACGAAGACTCAGAAGCTACAGTATAGCCTTAGCTGAAATCATATTATCTAGTTGTAGTCAAAGATGTATTTGCAGTTTCTTGCTGATTAAGAAGCATTAAAATATATGTTTTGTATATCTGCATTTAAATTCTGGAACCAGAGCTGAGACGGATTTAAAAAAAAAAAAAGAATAAGAAAAAAAAGCTTTTCCTGCTGTGGGTGGTGGGAGCCAGGTCTAGTGTCTCTGGGGCAAATCCCGTTGATTTTGGGAAGTTGTAGAGAGCTGTGCACCTAAGTCTGTTCGTTTTAAATGGGTTTAGGTCCTGGAGGTGTGGAGGTGCTACTGCAAACCTTTCATTTTTACGGTGATTTTCCTGAAGCCCTCGGTGCTGGCAGCGTTGGTTACGCCAGGAAAGCTGAACCACGGAGAGGGAGAGGGGGAAAAAAGAAAGGAAGAACACTTCCCTCTGATCATGTCAAAGCCCATAGATGCTGTTCTTCTGCTCAGTGATTTGCACATTCCATGTTCTCAGTGCCCTGGAAACCGGGCTCAGCTGATGCTGGCAAATCATGAGGGTTTTATTCTGAATTATCAGTGATTTCGGTGACACATCCAGTGTTCAGACAGGAAGTTTCTGGAATAACTTTGCCCTTGAAAGCCGTGACTGGCTTGGCTGGCTCAGTGCTGCAGAAGCCACTTGTTTCACAGCATTTCTCCCTTTGGAACGTTTCCTTTCCCCTCCTGGGATTCCCCCACCTCCTGACGGGGCCACACGAGCCTGGAGCGCTCAGGGCTGGGACCCTCACCTGGCAGACAGGAGCTGGTGGCAGTGTTTGGGTTCAGTGCCTGTGTCCAGCGAGATGCTCCTGGGCAGAAATGCTAATTAGCTGAGCAGCTCCAGGCAATTAACAGTTGTTCCCTGCAGGGTCAGCCACGCTCCGAACGCTGCCGGCACTCCCGGCTCGGGGCTGAGCTGGGATTTTTCTGATGCTGCACAAGCCTCTTTCTTCTCTTGTGGGGCTTCTCCAGAGGCTCCTTCCTGCTGGGAAGGGGGTTTGGGACAGCAGAGACACTACACCTGCCAGCCTCACCCACCGGATGGTTTCACGGGTATTGGGTCCAATCAGGGCACCACTCAGATTTTTTTTTTTCCTGGAATAGTCTCAGCTCTGCTGTTACGTGGGTGTTCACGCTCATCATGCATTCATAATTAACAGTTTTATTCCTGTTTAATGTTCTTACTATTGCAAGTTAGTTTTAGACTTCAGTGTGGCCCCAAAAGCATTTTCAGCTGTGGAGATCATCAGGGAAATGTTGTGTAATGTAATTTCAAGGCCAGTAATGCTCTACGGTGCTTGCGTTTTGTATTCCTGGAAAACCGTAACAGTAGATCCTGTAACCCCCTAATATATTTATCAAAGTTTGACTACTGGACAGGAGCGCAGGAACTCTCTTTTCTCCGAGTCTGCTCCCAGGGGAATTTGTTCTGGGTTATTGAAGCATGGACGGGTTGGGGTGGGGAGGGCAAGGACAGAGCTTGACGGATCAGTACTGAGTAGTGTAGAGTCGGAATGATTCCGTGGGTATCGTTCTCAGCATGCCATGGCTGTTTCCAGAAACTGTTTTATCCCGCTTTTCCCATGTCCAAGCATGCCTTTGTTCCTGCTTCCTTCGGGGAACTTTCAGTAGTTTGCAGTCTTGGTGTCAGTTGGACTCGGAGCTGGTCGGAAGAGTCGTTGTGTAGTAGACGAGGTTCGTTTGCCTGTGAAACAAAGTCATTTTTGCTCATTTTTCAGTGTTTCCTCTCCAGGTAGTGAGGTGTTGGATTCCCACGCCCACCTGCACACGGTTTGGGTGTGGGGGCCTCAGATCAGTGGCACGAAGCTTCCAAATTTCCCGGCTTTTGTGCAACCAAAGATGTGTGGCAGACGTGGGGGAGTTAAAAGTACGGATCCAAAAGGAAAACAGAAGCCACCTCTGTGGCTGTACAACCCAGGGGGTTGTCGTGATGTCAAATGCCAAAGTTGGTTATCCTGTAAAAGTGGAGAAAGGGAGAAAAGAGCTTTTCATTTCCAGCATTTTATTCCCGGTGCCGCTGGGACTCCTCCCCCAGGCAGAGCTTTGGTAGCTCCAGAGGGAGATGAGGGGATGAGAGCAGAGTTTGTCTCCCACCCTGCTGAGGGAAATGTGGACGAGTTCTGCGGTGCCTCACCGGAGATTCCCCAGACTCTCCGAGTTCTGGGGCAGCGGATCCCGGGATTGTTCTCCCTGGAGCAGAGCCCCCCTCCTTCCCTGGCGCTCCCCGAGCGGGCGCGGTGCCATTGTCTGCCTGGCTTGGGTTTCGTGCTTTCTGTGACCTGTGCCCGTTCCCCCGGCCTCGGAGCACCGAGGAAGCAGCTGGAGTTCGGCTCCCTCTGGATCCCGGTTGCTCGGTGGGACAGCTCCAGCTTTTCCCGGGGGAATGGTTAAAGGTGAGCCCCGGGCTCGGGAAGGACACCTGGGTGTGCAGGAAGGGCTGGGCACAGACAGGAGCCTTGGGAAGAGAAGCTCCCCTGTCCTTTCCTGGGGCTCCCGGAGCCCTCCCGGGGAAGGAGAGCTCCTTTTTCCTTAGTGAGGGAATGGCCAAGTTCAGCCCGGGTTTGTGCAGGTGCAGCGGGGATTTCAAACCTCAAATCCTCCTCCCGCCGTCCCTTCTGGTGGTCGCTTGGGCGAGCGGCCGCTGTGGAGCTCCGGGGGCTGGGTGCCCGTGCCGAGCTGCTGGCAGCTGTGCCAGGGACGGACCTGCAGCTCCGGGAAGCGCTGAACGCGGGCTGTGTCTGCCGGGAACGCGCAGGTGTAACCCGCCCGCCGGTGCGATGCTGGATTTTCCTCGCTGCTCCTACCTGCCTTTCAAAGAGCCAAACTCCGGCCACCCAGGGAAGGCGGCGCCTGAGAGGTGAGTGAAGAGGCGATGAGAAGTTTCAACCAAATTTGAGAGGGAAGGGCAAATATTCATGGTAGAAATATCATTTTGTCATATCCGAGATGGTATCAGTGTATACAAACAAAGTAACTTGGGATTTTTGTAATTGATATTCTCTTGTATTTTTTTTAGGTTAAATTAAGGATTCTTGCTGACATGTTGAAACACGTTTTCTAAAGCAAATACTTGCAAATTATGCCTATAGAAATTTAGGTTTCGTAGCTGACAGCTATGACTGATAAATGTCATATTGGAGGGACTTCACCACGTACCTCGCTCAGAAAGCTCAACCTTTTCAACCCCAAATTTGCTTTTATTGCCTTTTAATACTGACTTGAAATATGACAACTTGGTTTGTACATGAATATTGCAGTATTTTATTTCCATATATTAAGAAATAACATTTCCGCTCAGGATAACGGCGGCGGTTTTCCTGGGAGGGAGTGGTATGAGTGTCATGACAATGTCATGTGATGGTAGAATTTCTTCATTGACGAATCTATAGTAGTTGTGTATACTTTATTTACCCATGTTTGTGTTCCTACCCAAAACCGGGGGGTTTTGTTGTTTCCTCCCTGCTGAGCCCTCGGGGCTCCCCGGGGCAGAATTGGCGCCTGCAGAGAAAAACCCTCCGGGACGCCCCGAGGAGCAGCAGCGGGTGTGACCCGCCGTTCGCACCACAGAAAGTGTGGAAATCCGGTCATTTTGGGTACAAACAGCGCTGGGGCACGCGCGGTGGCAGGTGCCCGCTGTCTGATGGTTTGGCTGAGCCCTGGGTGCCTCCACCCCACCTCGGCAGCCCGTGCTTGCCGTAATCGCGGGGTCGATGTGTGAAACGCCTGTGTGAGACCAGCACGACCTTCACGTTGCTTCTTTGTGGCCTTCTTCAACCAAAAGCGGCTTCTTTTTTTATTTTTCCCTTTTCATTTTTCGACGCGGGGGGAGCGGGGGTCACTCGTTTTTTGCAGAAAGTCCCACTTGGTGCACGTTTCGGGGGGCCCTGGCGGAGGCCAGGAGATCCCCGGGTTGGCTCGGGCTGTGGGAGAGTCGGGGCCGGTGCCGGGAGCCACCGCGAGCGTTCCCAGCTGGAATGGAGTTCCCGTTGGGCTGTGGCTGTGCCGGGCCGCCCGGGGTGGCAGGGAGAGCTGGGGCGGCCTCTGGCTTCGGTCCTCGCGCTGCCGGCCCGAATTCCTGTTCGTCTGTTCAGAACAACCTCTGGCTTAACAAACTATTGACTGTTCTTGGGCGGTGGGGATACATTTCGTTTTTCCACGACTTTTCGTGACTGACTTTGGCTGTAAAACTTTTTTGTTCAACAGCAAAAGTTTATTTCGAGGGGGGTTTTGTTTGATTAATTTTTTTGTTGTTGTTGTTCCAAGATGTGTAATTCTTTAATTCTTTTACGGAGGTGTTTTTTTTTTTTTATTCCTTTTTTTTTTCTAACATTGCTTCATTAAACAACTAAATATTTAAAAATGTAATATTTGGACCAGATGTTGTGAATAATAGTAGATAAAGCTATTTTATTCTGTATTTTTAAAGCTGTTCAGTATAAATAAACGCGGGCATAGATGCAGTGTGGCAGTGTGGTGTCACAGTTCCTTTGAAACATCCCCTTAGATGGAGAGTCGTGGAATGAGAGGATCCTGGGATGGTTTGGATGGGAAGGGAGCTCAAAGCCCACCCAGTGCCACCCCTGCCATGGCAGAGACACCTCCCACTGTCCCAGGCTGCTCCCAGCCCTGTCCAGCCCGGCCTTGGGCACTGCCAGGGATCTAGGGGCAGCCACAGCTGCTCTGAGCACCCTGTGCCAGGGCCTCACCACCCTCCCAGGGAACAATTCCTTCCTAATTGACTGATTTCTTCCCAGTGGGTAATTAATTTTGGAATCCGGGTGATGGGAAGACCCAGAGTCTTTGCAGCAGGTGCTGCCCAAAACTGCAACCCCCAAACACCTTCCCGGCCTGCCAGCTCTCATCCCACAGCTGCTGGCACACGGACACCTGGAATTCCTTGATTTACACCTGGAATTCCTTGATTTACACCTGGAATTCCTTGATTTCTGGGGGCAGGCACAGCTTCCTGCCCGCTCCGGGGGTTCTGCCTGTCCCTCCAGCTCGGGCACCTCCGGGTCTCGCTGTGTGTGAGTGAAGGAGCCGAGTGTCACCTCGGCTCCACGTCCCCTCAATCCCAGCCCTTTAACGGCCTCATTTCTCTGCAGCCCCGGCGGAATTCCCGGTGTTGGCCCAGAGCAGCAGCGGTGCCGGGAAGGGACTGGGAGCTGGCACCGCCTGGCTGAGGGCACATCCCGGCTGAGGGCATAGCCTGGCTGAGGGCACCGCTTGGCTGAGGAGGGCACAGCCTGGCTGAGGAGGGCACAGCCTGGCTGAGGGCACAGCCCGGCTGAGGAGGGCACAGCCTGGCTGAGGGCACAGCCTGGCTGAGGAGGGCACAGCCCGGCTGAGGAGGGCACAGCCCGGCTGAGGAGGGCACAGCCTGGCTGAGG
>VWPU01012355.1:2901-14025 GCA_013398955.1 Callaeas wilsoni | reverse complement strand
GCCTGGCCGAGGGAACGCGGCACCCCGGGTGTCTGCAGCCTCCAGGGGAGCTGCTCCCGGCTGTGGGGACACGGGGACCCCCAGCACCTTCCGGCCCGGGCTGTAGCCCCCGGTGAGGAGTCCAGCAGTGCTGGAGCGGGATGGGAACTAAACCAGCAAGAAATCGCCCAAATCCACAGCGAGGGGCTGGGAGCAGCTGTGGGATCAAAGCCAGGGGAGCAGCTGGGAGCAGGGCCAGGGATTTCTGAGCGCTCCAGCTTTGGGTCCGTGATGAAAACCTGATCTTAATCCTGGCTAATCCCCCGTGCTGCCGGGTCACAGCTCAGGCAATAATTGTGTTTTCTCCTCGTGTCTTGCCCCAGTCAACACCGACCCAAGGCGGGCAGGTCCTGGGCAGGATCTCAAAATTTGGGGATTTTCAGAAGGGCTGAAACATCCCCGCCCAGGGACGGCGATGGTGTGAAAGGGACACGAGGGACAAGGAGAGGCTTTTCCAGAGCCTCGTCTCTTCCCATCTGGTGCCCAGAGCTCCCTAACAGCTCTCAGATGCTCCCGCACCGGCGTGGATCCAAGTGCGGGATATCGCTCGGCATTCACTGGCAATCAGCTGGGGGGGCTTAAAGCTGAAATCATGAGAAGCTGCCAAGGTAAGAACGAAGGGATTTTGGATGCTTGCTTGGTCTGGGGGGAAATAATTGAATATTGGAGAATTATGGAGCTGGTGCTTTATTCTGGGGCCTGACTGAGGTCCTTGACAGGAGTAAATCCATCCAAGCTCGTGGTTTAACTGGCATCTGCTGTGATCACTGCGGGGCACTGAGCACGGAAATGCCGATTCTACCTGCACAACAGGTGCTGTAACATCCTTTTTACGTTCTCCTGGGGGATTTTCGGCAGCCCGGAGGGATGCTCAGGCTCCGGAGGGGTGGAAGTTCTGCTCTCCTCTCACGTGGATTTGGTTCCTCGTGGATCTGTGCTCTGTGGGTAAGGAGGCAGCTGCAGGGAGCCCTCACAGGGCAGGAATGGGTCAGATTCCTTTTATTTGGTAAATAAATCCCTCCACCCAGGCTCGAGCCTCCCCTCCCCATCGCCTGTGCACTGATGGCAGAGAGCAGGACATGGCAAAAATCAGGATTTAACCCCAATTCCGCAGCCAAGATCCCCCCGTGCTCCCGCAGGTGCCCACCTCAAACCCTGGATTTATTTTTATTTTTCTGTTCACATCCACCCCACGAGCTGAGGGTCAGGGGAAGCTCTCTCTGCGTTTGGGGCTGAATCTCTGGGGTTTGGGGCCGGCTCCATTGTGCGCTCGGCCGGGCTCTTCGCACCACAAAGGGCCTCTCATCCCCGCCAGCCCTCGAGATGCTGCTGGAATATCAATCCTGACCCGGCCCCGCTCACTTTCGCCGAGTCAGTGCTTCCCTAAGCCAGATGGCTCCTCCGGAACTTCTCATATTTTACATAGAAATCCAAGAAAATAGGGGGGGAAAAGGCCCATTCCAGTCCGTGCCTGCAGAGACGCCTGTTTGGCTCAAGCAGCTGCTTTGATTATTTCTTTGTTTTGGGTTTTGTTGGGTTTTTTTTCCTTTCGTGTGGGCTGTTTCTAGGCAAATTCCTTAAAAAGAAAAAAAGCCCAGAGAAGCCACAAAGCACTGGGAAAGGTCAGGAGCAGACAAAGGAGGAGGGACACGGCCGCTGCTCCTCTGGAATACCAAACACCCCCAAACTCCCCCAAACTCTCCCCGGGGCGCTGGGACCGGACGGGCAGGCTGGGACCCCGATCCCGGGAGCGCTGAGTGCCGGCTCAGAGGTAACCGTGACCCCCAGCTACAGCAGCTGCTTCCAGGCAGATTTTATTTTCATTTCTTTCCTCCTCCATCCCCTTCTCGGGGGCGGTTTTGGATCCGATGGGATCCCAAGGCCGAGGTTGGGAACGGCCCCGTTGCACCATCCCGGCAACAGAACGGCCGAGTGTGATGCCTGGGTGGCTCTGGCACTGGATATCCCAGGATCTGGGGCTTTTTAAGGCAGAAATAACCACTTCAGCCTGTGTGATGCAGCCCACAAAGCTTCCTCTGGGAATTCTGACAAAGCTGGAGCTAATTGTAAGAGCATTTCCAGCCTGGCTGTGTGGGATGGGGATTCCTTTGGGATTCTGGTCTTGGCACCAGGGATGGAGGATCCTTTCAGACCCTGGTCCTGAGGAGCAATGCGGGTGGAGCCAGGGTGTCCTTTGGGAACCCAGAACCTGCTCCAGGGATGCGAGATGCAGCATCCTTCGGGATGTCCGGGCGGGGACCACGCGGGTCCCTGAGGCGGCATCCTTTGGGGTCCCCAGTCCTGGCACCCGGGAAGGGATCCCGGAGCCGGGACGTCCTTCGGGATCCGGGTTCCGGGATGACCCCGGCCGCGGGAGGGGCCGTTCTCCGCGCTGCCACCCCGGGGCCCCGCCCGCGCCCCTCCCCGTCTCGCCCCGCCCAGGGGCGGCCCTACGGGGGCACCGGCTGCGGAGCGGAGCGGGACCGGCACCGCCAGCGGGTGAGTGCGGGCGGGATGTGGCGTCCCCATCCCCATCCCCATCCCCGTCCCCATCCCGGTCCCCATCCCCACCGCCGTCCCCTGCACGGGGAGCGGCCCCGGGGCCGAGCCGCGGCCCCTCCGCAGCCGCGGCCGCAGCGGGCGGAGGCGAAAACCGCGCTCACCGCCGGGAACGGGGGGATCCGGCCCCCACAGCCGGGGTGTCACCTCAGCACCACCGAGCGCCCTGAGCATCGCCCTCCTCGCTGGGCTGGAGCAGCCGCAGCGCCCGCGGGTCCCATCCTGGGCACGGCACCTTCTCGCCCCGTCGCGCCCGGTGGGACCCGCCCGCCGCCGTCCCGGAGCCCACGAGGAGCCCCCGGTGGGCAGCGGCTCCTCCCGGAGGGCTTCACCCCGAGTGCGGCCGATGGGTCCCCTCGCCCGTCCCCAGGTGACCCGGCACCCCCACGGCACCGCCGGCCGGCTCCGCCACCGCTCAGCGCTGCCTCCTTCCCCTCTCCCCTTCCAGGACGGAGCAATTGGGCTGGAGAACAATAGCGGCGCTGGAAAACAATGGAGCTGCCGCACCTTCCCGCCTAGGGATGCGGGCCGGGCGCGGGGAAGGAATCCCAGCTCAGGAGTAGCGGCCGGGCCGGAGCCAGCGGCAGCAGCGCGGCTGCCCCAGCGCGGGATCTGCGGGACCGGGTGAGCGCTCGGCCGCGCGTGTCCGACCGTGCCCAGGCACCACTGAGCGGAGCGGCTGCCGGAGGCTCCCGGGGGGAATCGTCGCCTTCGGATGATGCTTTGCTACCGATGGCGGCGGGATCGAAGCGCCCTTGGGCCGGTCAGAAGCCGCCCCGGGCTGCGGGGCAGCGGCAGCGTTGGCGCGGGAGGGGATAGCGCGGCCTCCCCGGGGAGCGGGATATTCCCACAATCCCTCGCACGGAGCCTCAGCTGCGCCAAATCCGCGTCTCCCGGCCCAGCGGGGGATGCCGGGGATGCTGCCGAAGCTCCCGTGTGCTGCGGGGGCGGGGGAGACCAAGGCAGCAAAACCTCCCGAAAAATGCAGATTTCTTTGCAGGAGGCAGGGAGGAAAATCCCTCTCCTGCTGAAAACACGGTATTGGGGGGTTTTGCTACTTTTTTGTTTTGTTCTGTGGTGTTGGAGCTGTGCAGTATCTCCTCTGGAGCTCGGCAAAAGCTGTGAGGGGCTGTGAACGCGGCCAGGCTCCCTCTGCCCCGCAGGCTGGGCTGTAGGGATGCGGGAAAGGGCTTAGGGAGGTTATTTTTAGGGAGGGGGACAAGCCTGGGGTCCGTGGGGTCTGAAAGCAGCGGCGGGAGCAGCCGGGGCTGTGCGGGGAGGCAGAGAGGGCTGGAACCCTCCTGCCGCGGGCGCGGGCCGCTGGTTCGGTCTGGAGCTGTGTTAAATCGCTTTGCAAAGCATCGGGAGAAGCTCGGGCCGGGCAGGGCACGGCGGAAACGCGTCAGCTCGGAGGGGGAAACTGAGGCACGGGGGTGCTGGGAACGGAGACGGCCCCAAATTGCCGCGGTTGAGCAATGGAGCAACTTCCACTTTGCCGGCCCTTGGATTTGGGTGATTTCCAGCTTTTTCCAGGTGATTTCCAGCCTTTTTCCAAAGCCTCGGCGGGATATTGGGGGTCAGCAGTGCCTGGTCTCCTCTGGGGAATCTCCAGGAGCTGCCTCTCCCCTCCACTCCCAGCCCGGCTCTCTCCAGACCCAAAAAAGGAAGAATTTGCCCCTTTCCTCAGTGCTCGGAAGGGGATGTGATGACGGAGGCGAAGGTGGCAGAGCCGGGGCGTAAACAGGAAACGACTCCTCAGCACAGGAGGATGAACCTGCATTTTGGCACTCCCCTTCCATCCCAAAATGGGCCTTTATTTTGTTTTTTTGCAGTTCACCCCTGTGTCCCCTTTGAGGGAACTGGGGCTTTGTCTTCGCCCCTTTGCATCACCACGATGCTCTGGAGCGAAGCTCTGAGTGGTACCAAAGGCTCCACCCTGGGCTGTGCTGCTCTGGGAGGGTTTTTGTCACTCACTTTGATATTTTTGCTGCTCTAGGAGGGTTTTTGTCACTCACTTTGACATTTTTGCTGCTCTAGGAGGGTTTTTTTCACTCACTTTGGTGTTTTTGGCACCATTTTCACGTGTGCCAAGAGCCGTGTCCTTTAATCCTCCCGGAACGTCCCCAGAGCTTTTCATCTCTTGCCAGGGGACACCCACGAGCGGGATGCTCATTCCTGCCATTCCCGCATCTCTCAGATGGGAACCCCCAAATTTGGGGCCCCACACGCAGCTGCTGCCCCCACGTTTATCCCAAAGCCATGAAGCCAGCTGCAAAATCACCTCCCGGTACCATTGTGGATGGATAAATAGGATTATTGCTGGGATTGCTCCCCGTGGGAGGATGGAAGGGGCAGTAGAGGTGGCTGTAGGAGGAGAGTTGGAGCTGGATTTTGCCAAATTTTGCCAAATTTTGCTGTGTTTTGCCGGGGTGCTTGTGCAGCTCCTCATCTCCTCAGGAAACCCAAAGCTTTGTCAGCTCTTCCGCGATTTTTTCAGGGGCGATTTTTTTCTTCTGCTTTTTCTCCGGGCAGCCCCAGAGCCCCAGGGCTGGGCTGGGCCAATTTCCTGCCCTTCCCCTCCTGCTCTGACTCCAGCACAGCCTCGTGTGGGGTTTCGAACCTGCCAGAGAATATTTTTGCTGTTGCCAATCATTTATTTGCTGGGATTTATCCCAACGTGTGGGATAGGACACTGGGATCGCCGCCCTGCAGAGGCTTTAGGGTTTAGGTTCTTCCTCTGACAGGTTTTCCAGCCTTGGCCGCGTCATTTATTCGCCTGGATTTTGGTGTGGAGTTGGGTGTTTTTCTTGCAGGAAAAGGGGGTTTTTTGCCCCAGGGGACTGGGAGGAAGCACATGGCGAGGTGGGAAGTGCAAGAAAACAGCGGCTTGCAGAGCAAATGCTCTTTTCTCACCTCAGTTTCTCTTCTGGGAGAGGGGAAGAGAGGGAGGGAAAAGACCCTGGAAAAAATGAAGTCCTGTCTAGGAGACCTTGCCCAAACACCCACGGAAAAGCACGACCCCAGAAGCCCCTTTTTCATCATTCAAAACCACGCCAGTTCCGCATTCCAAGGTCTCTTCAACGCCTGATTTCCAAACTGGTTTGAAGCCATGAGCACCCCGAGGGCTTCACCCCAAACCCCATTTCAATTCCATTTCGTAGCATCCAAAAATCGCACTTGAGGTCTAAGCCAGAGCCCGTCCCAAGCTGGGATTTTGGGGACTTCCCACGTGCTTGCTTGGCCCAGAAATCCAGCTGGGATCATTGAAAAGCTGAAGGGTCAGCCCGGCACCTCTGCCTGCTCGGGAAATCCTCCCTCGCTTGGGGCTTGGGATGCCCCAAGGAAGCGGCGGCTGCCCCGGGCTCGAAGCTTTGGGGGATGAAACAAACGGAGAAAAGGAACCGTTCCCATTTTCGCCCCTCCCACCCCCAGCTTGGCGTCGCTGGGACATCCGCGGATGCTCCAAATGCAAATTTAGCGTAAGGCTATCTCCGCGGGGATTAAATTTTCAGTGAGTTTGCGGCGCCTCTGTCCTTATCTGATCTCCCTCCTTTCCCACCGCCTTTCCCGGAGGAGCCGCCGAGCTCCACCCGCGGTCTCCGGAGCCTTTTCCAGCCCCTCGGGAGTTTCATTTTGAGTTTCCCCGTCCCTGGCGGGCGCGGGGCGGCCCCGGCTGAGCGCTCGCCGCTCCCTCCCGCAGCTCGGCTCCCATGACAGCGCAGCCCGAGGATGGATTTCGGCGGCGGAGGGGACCTGGTGCCCTGCGGGAAGGACAAATTCATCTCCAAGTAAGAGCCTCGGGAGCGCGGGGCGGTGGCGGGGCTCCGGGGGGAGCGCGTGGAGCCCGCGGGGCCGTGTGGGGTTCTCCGGCTCGCCGCCGGTCCCGAGCGGGTGGGGCGCGGTGTGGGGAGCGCTGGCTGCCCCCCAAAACGGGTCCTGTGAGGGCACGCGCCTGCCCCGCGGAACGGCCTGCGGCAACGGATACCCGAACCGAGCAATATAGAACAGTGTTTAACAAAATATAACAGTGTTTAACAATATATTACAGTGTTTAACAATATATAACAGTGTTTAACAATATATTACAGTACTGAACAATATATAACAGTGTTTAACAATATATTACAGTGTTTAACAATATATAACAGTGTTTAACAATATATTACAGTACTGAACAATATATAACAGTGTTTAACAATATATTACAGTGTTTAACAATATATAACAGTGTTTAACAATATATTACAGTACTGAACAATATATAACAGTGTTTAACAATATATTACAGTGTTTAACAATATATAACAGTGTTTAACAATATATTACAGTACTGAACAATATATAACAGTGTTTAACAATATATTACAGTATTGAACAATATAGAACAGTGTTTAACAATATATTACAGTATTGAACAATATATAACAGTGTTTAACAAAATATAACAGTATTGAACAATATATAACAGTGTTTAACAATATATAACAGTGTTTAACAATATATAACAGTGCTGAACAATATATTACAGTGCTGAACAATATATAATAGTATTTAACAATATATTACAGTACTGAACAATATATAACAATATTTAACAATATATACCAATATTTAACAGTATATACCAATATTTAACAGTATATACCAATATTTAACAGTATATACCAATATTTAACAGTATATACCAATATTTAACAAAATATACCAGCCTATAACAATATATACCAATATTTAACACTATATACCAATATTTAACAGCCTATAACAATATATAACAATATATAATAGCCTATAGTGATATATACCAATATTTAACAGTATATACCAATATTTAACAAAATATACCAGCCTATAACAATATATACCAATATTTATCAATATATAACACTATATAATAGCCTATAGTGATATATACCAATATTTAACAATATATACCAATATTTAATAATATATAACATTATAAACACAGTATATAACATTATAAACACAATATAGAACATATTATCCATGCCCTATAACACACAATATTTCTTTGAGCTGGAAGGATGGGAGTGACCCTGGGTTTTAACTCAGTTTGGTGGTTTTTGGAAAGAAAAAGCCATTCTGGTGGGGGAAAAAATGCAATTTCCTTAAAAAGAAATCTGGTTTTGGCGGGATTTTGAAGTTTTCCTTAGGAGTGCGGCCAATTGCTCTACAAACTTCCATAAAAAATGGGCTCTGCTGTAAAAGTCCTGATTAATAATTGTTCTTCTATTCTTTGGTAGAGGAATGAAATGATTCCTAGGTTTCGGGGGAGATTTAAAAGGAGATAAATCAAGTATGTGACATTTCCCCCCTCTGGAACCCCAAATCCCCAGGATCTGGGCTGGTTTCCATCAGTCTGGTGGTGCTGAGCACCCTGAACCTGCCTGAGGCAGCCCAGCTTTGGGAATGAATGCCAGAGGCCTCAGTCCTGCGGTGGTGCCCGGGCTCAGCCAGCCTGCCGTGGCTAATTTTTATTTTTTGGTGCTTGGAATTTTTTGTCCTTTATTTGTTTTATGTTAATTTTCACGTATATCTTTATTTCTATGACTTCAAATTCGTTTTTGTCTTGATTTTTGTCTTCGTTTTTAACCTTGATTTTTGTTTTCATTCTGAATTTGCCCGCGGGGCAGGGCTCAGACCTTTGTTCTGAGGGCTGGGGCCAGGAGCTGACGTGACCTCCCTGTGATCACTTGTGACTCCAGTGTGACCCCCGGAACACTGATTTGGTTTTCAGCCTCGTGACCAACTGCCCCGAGGTCTGACGGGTTTCTGGTGCCTTTTTGGAAGATTTTTGGGGGACGCGGTCGCAGAGAGCTTCTCCCTCCAACCGCGGCTGCGAAATGTTGGACCCCCAGCAAAAACCTTCGGCCGGGGAGGTCTGGAGGGGGAGAGAGACCCAAATGTGTCTCAAATGAAGCAATTTTTGGGTCCCCAGCAGGTTCCTCAGCCAGGGAAGCAATGCCTGCTTTGGCCCGGGCAGCTCGGGGGTCGCCGAGTGGTGCCTGCAGCGTCTGCCCCTCCTGCCAAGCCCATCTCAGCACCTTTCCCCTCTTTTCCCCAGGAATGAGCTGCTCCTGCACTTGAAGACCTACAACATCTACTACGAGGGGCAGAACCTGCAGCTGCGGCACCGCGAGGTGAGAGACGCCCGGGCAGAGGGAAACCGAGGGGACGGAGACAGAGAATCAGTCGTGGAAGTTCCAGGGAATGGTTTGGGTGGGAAGGGACCTTCAACTGGCCCGGTGCCACCCCTGCCGTGGGCAGGGACACCTCCCGCTGTCCCAGCTGCTCCAGCCTGGCCTTGGACATCCCAGGGATCCAGGGGCAGCTTCTCTGGGAATTCCAGCCCCTCCCCGGCCTCACAAGGAGGAATCCCTTCCCAATATCCCACCTAAACGTGGAATGGTTTGGATGGGAAGGGACCTTAAGGATCATCTCATTCCAACCCCGTGCCGTGGATACGGACACCTCCCGCTATCCCAGGGTGCTCCAAGCCCCGTCCTTGGGCTCTGTAAACTGGAGAGGAGAAATCGGATCAGGCGGGTATGGAATTGGTCTCTGAGGTCCCTTCCAGCCCAGACCATCCCATGGTTCCCCGTCCTGTGGGGCACTGCCAGATGCTCTGCCCAGGTCCAGCTGGGTGACATCAGTTCCCCCATCCTGGAAGGTCACCGAGTTTTCCAGGCAGGGTTTGTCCCGGTGACGCCACCCCGGCTGTCACCGATCCTGATTTTCCACGTGCCTCGGCACAGTTCCCAGGAGGATCTGCCCCGTGGCCTTACCAGGCCCGGGGGTGAGACTGAGTCCAAAAAGTCACAGAATCACAGAATATTTGGGTTCGAAAAGACCCCACAGACCCCCAGTCCCCACCCCACACTCCCGCTGTTCCCTGGGACGCTGAGGATCCCGTCTGCGCCGCAGGAGGAAGGGGAGCTGATCGTGGAGGGGCTGCTGAACATCTCCTGGGGGCTGCGCCGCCCCATCCGCCTCCAGATGCAGGACGACAACCAGCGCATCCGCCCGCCGCCCTCCTCCTCCTCCTGGCACTCGGGCTGCAACCTGGGGGCCCACGGGTGAGTGGGGGGCACTGCAGCCCCAAAAACACGCACAGGCGGCCCCAAAAACACACAGTCCCAAAAACACGCTCAGACAGCCCCTAAAACACACACAGACAGCCCCAAAAACACGCTCAGACAGCCCCAAAACCACACAGTCCCAAAAACAGCCAGACAGTCCCAAAGACATACAGACACCCCCAAAAACACACTCAGCCCCAAAAACAGGCAGACAGCCCCAAAAACACACTCAGCCCCAAAAACAGGCAGACAGCCCCAAAAACACACTCAGCCCCAAAAACGGGCAGACAGCCCCAAAGACACACACAGGCACCCCCAAAAACACGCCTCCAGCCTGTCAGGGTTTGCTGCTTGCACTCCCAGCTGCCTCCTCCTGTTCTGTCTGTCCCAGCTGGAATCGGCAGCAGGGTGGGGGGGAAGGGGAAGAGGGGCAAAGATTCCCTGGGTTGTGATTCCCTGGGTTGCGATTCCCTGGGTTGCGATTCCCTGGATTGTGATTCCCTGGATTGTGATTCCCTGGGTTGTGATTCCCTGGGTTGTGATTCCCTGGGTTGTGATTCCCTGGACTGTGATTCCCTGGATTGCGATTCCCTGGATTGCAATTCCCTGGGTTGCGATTCCCTGGATTGTGATTCCCTGGGTTGTGATGCCCTGGGCTGTGATTCCCTGGGTTGTGATGCCCTGGGCTGTGATTCCCTGGGTTGTGATGCCCTGGGCTGTGATTCCCTGGGTTGTGACTCCCTGGACTGTGATGCCCTGGGTTGCGATTCCCTGGACTGCGATTCCCTGGGTTGTGATTCCCTCTGCGGCCACACGCGGACAGGGCACCCTCCGTCACCTCTGTCCCCTGCAGGTCCGTGCTGAAGCCCAGCACCCTGCCCAACATCCAGGTGACGGACGCAGAGACCGCGCCCAACGCGGAGACTCCCGGGAACGGCGCAGGTGAGCCGGGCTCGGATCCTCCTGGGCTGGTCCTGGTGCTCGGGAGCGGCTTCCTCACGCTCCGGTTTTGTTGGGGGAAACAGAAACCAGGCCTGTCCCTAAGCCCAGACTCGGCTTCCCATCCTGCTCCAGCTAAGCCGCTTCCGAAGCACCTTTAAATATTTCATTCAGTCTTTTCCCGGATGGCCCAAAACTCGATGACCTCAAAGCTCTTTCCCAACCGAAATAATTCCCTGATTCCCAAGGGGGTTTTTCCCTCGGGGACGGGGCTGCGGTGAGGTGCAGTGGAGAGGAGCTTGGAAAGAAACGGGGGAATGGAGCAGGGGAGATGGAACAGGGGAGGATGGAGCAAGGAGGGGATGGAACAGGAGGGGGTGGAGCAGGGGAGATGGAGCAGGAGAGGATGGAGCAGGAGAGATGGAGCAGGAGGGGAGGGAGCGGGGGAGATGGAGGAGGAGAGGGTGAAGCAGGGGAGATGGAGCAG
>VWPU01012351.1:0-10616 GCA_013398955.1 Callaeas wilsoni | reverse complement strand
CCCGCCCGGGACCGGGAGCGGGGCGGGACCGGGCTGCGGGGAGACCCCACGGGCAGCGCTGGGAGCGGGGAACCCACGGGGAAGGGTTGGGGGGAGACCCAGGGAGCAGCGGGCAGGGGGACAGCCACCAATTTGGGATAAGGGAGGGGGTGCGGAGAGAGGGGCAGAGGGAATCCAGGGGAAAGGGAGAGGGGAAGGGGACAAAGAGGGGAGGGGGCACGGGGGTGTCTCCAGGCTGGAGGGAGATGGGATTTTCCAGGGGATGATGCAGGGAGAGACTTTCACCCGAAGGCTGGGAGGAGGAGCAGGCCCAGAACGCTGGGAAGGGTCAGAGGGGCTTTGGAGAAGAGCCCGGAGTGCCAGGACAAAGGGGAATGGCTTTGCCGTGACAGACGGCAGGGACAGATGGGATATTGGGATGAAATTCCTCCTGTGAGGTGGGCAGGCCCTGGCACAGGGTGCCCAGAGAAGCTGTGGCTGCCCCTGGATCCCTGGAAGTGTCCAAGGCCAGGCTGGACAGGGCTTGGAGCAGCCTGGGACAGTGGGAGGTGGCCCTGCCATGGCAGGGGTGGCACTGGGTGCTCTTTAACGTCCCTTCCAACCCAAACCATTCTGTAAATTCCCTAATGTGGGACAAGGCACCTGGATGTCACACTGTGGGCAGAGGGACACACGCAGCCAGACGAGAGCTGCTGCAATGAGCCCCAATGCACCCAAACCCAGGAAAAAATCGGCATTTAGGGCAAAATCAGAGAGAGGAGAAGCCTGGGCAAGTGCAGCCTGTCCACACTCGCCACAGGGCCACTGCCCTCCCGGACACCCAGCCTGGGAGGGAGGAACCTTCTCCAGGCCCGGAGCCGGGGAGGGGAACGGCTGCTGAGGCTCCCACGCGAAGGCTCCTCACGGCCGTTCCTGCCTCCCTCAGCAGCACCTTCTCCCCGTGTGGTCTCCCTGCCCCCGTGGCCAATCCTTGTTTGGAGATATTAAAGGAATGCAATTATTTCCCAGAACAGCCAAAACAAAGGCGCTTGCCCAGCTCCGGCATGTGCGAGGACAGCGCGTATCGATCGCAGAGGGAGATAGCCGCGGGATTACTCATCCAGACCTGGATTTTCCCACCGCTTCCCGCAGCTCGGCGCGGCCTGGCAGAGCAGGGGGTCCCAAACGCCTGCCAGGGATGATTTAATCCAGCGCCGGCTCCTCTCCGCGGGTTTCGGAGGTGACACAGAGGTGACACAGGATGGAGCTCTCCGCACCTCGAGGCTGCCTCTCAATGTCAGGACAGACCCAGGCGGGTGTCACTGTCCCCTGGCTGGTTTTGTCACCTGGGTGAGGTTTCAGAGTGACCTGCTGAGGACAGATGTCCCACAGAGAAGGTGAAACAACAGGTCATGGACACAAACTGCTACCCACGGCCGTCACCTGTCCCCGCGTGGTCCCACACTCATTAAATGCCATTTTGACACAATTAAGACACGCAGGTCTCCCGTTTTTATTGCCAGTGGCCACGCGGCACCTCCGTTCCTCACAGGGACGAGCAGCTCCAGGCTGCTCCTTCCCACCTCAAACCTCTCCCCGAGCTGCACAAACCAGGGACAAATCTCTCTCCTCGTTTTAAAATCGGAAGACGATCCCGGGCTGCAGCAGTGGTGATAATGAACTGTGATAATGAAGGGCGATAATGAATTGTGGTAATGAATTATTTACTGAGCAGCAACAGGAGCCGTTTCCATGGGCCGTGGGGAAGATAAACAAGGCGGAGATGAGCCGAGCCGAGCCGAGCCGAGCCGCCGCAATTTCAGAGTCAAAGCAAACAGCCGGGATCCTGTCTGGGCACAGCCCAGGGATTGCGGCAGAGCCGGGGAGGGAAGGCACAAACCTCCCTGGCTGCGGAAAACAAAGGGATTGCACCGGCCTGAGAGGGAAAGTGTCGCTGTCGCTGTCATTGTCGCTGTCTCACAGAGCTGTCCCAGCTGTGGGATCGCTCGTGGCTCAGCCCTCCCGTCCCAAAAGCGCTCGAGCACACACCGAACTTCGAGTGTTTGATATCCCTGTGGATTTACCGGGATGCTTTTCCCGAAGGCTTTCCCCGCGATGGAGAGGAAGCGCGGCCTCGCGGAGCTTCTCTTTCTGTTTGCACCGGATAAATTCCTCTCAGTGACGTTGTGCTGCCGCTGGGAGGGAGGCCGAGGGATGTGTTCGTTCCAGACTGGCTCAGGAAGCCTTTCCCGTTTTCATGGAAATGCCGAGGGACGCGGAGCTGAGCCCGCTGGAATCCGCTGATAAGGATCCCCTGTTGTGGCAGCACCCACGGCTTTCTCCGCTGGGGAAATCCGCGGAAATTCCCCTGCCCCCGCCAGCTTCAGCCCTGGAAATCCCAAACCGGGCTTGTCCCGCGGCCCCGGTGCGTGTCCACTAAAACCATCCTGAAATCCAGCCAGGAATTTGGCTCCATGTCAGGGAAACCTGCTCCGAACTCAGCTTGTTGCTCGGCCGTAGCTTGCAGGCTCCGAAGTTTGTATTAATTAATTTATTATGTTAAAATAGATCCTACAGCCTTATCCCGGCGCTGAAAACATCCCCGTCCTGGACAAAACCTGTGGCTCTGCCTTGGGATTCGGAGGCCACAGGCTGTGCTTGTGGATCGGGAAAGGAATAAACGTCAGGCAGAATTTCTCGCAGCAGGGAGACCTCCCACGGGGAAAGGAAGAGCTCCCGGAGTCATTAAAATGCCAGAGACAACAAAAAGTTTAATTCTCGCCCCTCGTCAGCGTCCCTGCAGCCCCCGCATTCCTCACCTGCTGCCGGGGGATGCTCAGGCAGGTGTGAAACCCATTTTCCCTCTGAAAAATCCCGGAGGAACCCGGGATTGCTCTGATCCTTCCCATCCATCAGCAGGAGAAGGGAAACTCATCAGCGCCACGGGGAGCCTTTGGAAAAGTCATTTATGGCCTTTCACAGACGATGAGAGCGGCAGAGGTCACCCCTGCACCCCAGGAGTGCAGCTGGGAGTTCCATCTGCCCATCCTTCCATCCATCCATCATCCATCCATCCTTCCATGGATCCGTCATCCTTCCATCCTTCCATCCATGGATCCATCCATCCATGGATCCATCATCCATAATTCCATCCGTCCGTCCACCATCCATCCTTCTATCCACCATCCATCCCTCCATGGATCCATCATCCATCCTTCCCTCTGTCCATCTGTCCACCATCCATCCTTAGATCCACCATCCATCCCTCCATCCAGCATCCATCCATCATCCATTCTTCCGTCCATCCATCCATCCATGGATCCAGCCATCCCTGTGTCCATCCATCCATCCATCCATCCCCCATCCACCCATCCATCATCCATGCTTCCATCCACGGATCCACGGATCCATCATCCATCCTTCCATCCACGGATCCATGGATCCGTCATCCATCCATCCATCATCCATCCATGGATCCATCCATCCCCCATCCACCTCTCCATCCATCCATCCATCATCCATCCTTCCATTCACGGATCCATGGATCCATCATCCATCCTTCCATCCACGGATCCATGGATCCGTCATCCATCCATCCATCATCCATCCATGGATCCATCCATCCCTGTGTCCATCCATCCATCCCCCATCCACCTCTCCATCCATCCATCCATCATCCATCCTTCCATCCACGGATCCATGGATCCATCCATCCATCCATCCCCCATCTCTCCATGGATCCGTCCATCCCTCCCTCCCTCTCCTCCGGACAAAGCCCAGCTCATTTCAGGCCCATTCAAGGGGCAGAATTTGCGCCCCGCGATCATTTGCGAGGATTGTTTTATAAAACCCCATCACCCTGACGAGGTTCCGATCACGAATCCAGGCCCACCTGACAAGAAAGAGGATCAGGAATGTGCCGCAGGCAGGGATGGATCCGGGTCGGACAGAGAACATTTCAGTGGGAAGACGAGCGGTGAAGGACATCGAGGAGAGGAGAAGAGCAGAGCGAAGCTCCACTGAGGAGTGCCCGGGCTGGAGTCCTGCTCATTCCACAGCTGAGCCAGCCACAGGAATTCCCAATCCGGCCTGGAGCCACGGCCGTGGATCCTGGAGTCCAAACTGGGATGAACACAGCAGCCAGCCCCTCCAAAATCTGAATTCATATTTTTTGATTTTCAATCTGTGCCATCAGGCGGTAACAAGATCTTTGTCACTGTGCCCTGTTCGCCTCAGAAGTGGCTCCGGAGTGACAAGGGAGGTGCGCAGTGTCCGAGTGCCAAAAAATCTGGAAGTTTTTTGAGTAAAATCCCACCCAAGCCCAGTTTCAACCCCAAGATTTGTCATCTGCTGTGGCTGGAGCCCCCAGCAAACTCCAGGTGAGCGGGAGCAGTGGCACCAGACCAAATTTCCTCCTGGTTTTTGTGAGTTTGGAGCAATTCCCCAGGAATTTTGCTCCCCTCTCATTCACACCCCAGACCACAACCGCTTGCCCACACCAAGGAGACCACATTTTATGGATATAATTCATAAAATACGTTTATAGATATAATTTTTCCGTGAAACCACTCCTTCAAGGCTCCCTTCACTACAAATCCACCCCCTCAGGCTGTCCCTGACACCCTCCCGGGCACTGAGGGGGTCACAGCACGTGGGGCTGCAGAAACCCCCAGGCATTTAGAGGGAAAAAAAGCAAAATTCTCCTCCAAAAAAAAGGAAAAAACAACAAAAAAAAAAAGCTGGAGCTCTTATTTTGAGAGCAGGAAGCGTCTGTGTCTCAGGATGGTGACTCCGCATCCGCTCCAGCGCCGGCGGATGCTGAGGGAATGGGAGCAGCCGGGGGTGACTCCGCTGCTGGTGGCCCCCGAGGGTTGGGGACATCACAGGATGGGGATGGCAGCGCCGGAGGTGCTTCCAGGAGCTCCATTCCCAGCTCTCTGGAGCGGAATTCCCGGCTGAAGCTGGAACAGCACTCACACAACACCAGGCTCCTTTTGGGAATTGTCACCCACAAAGGGCAGAGGTGACCCCAAAGAGCAGCGCTGGCCCCAAAAAATTATTGTCCCCGACAGCCAGGACCAGCCCAGCCGCGTGTCCTGGGCCCGTGGCAAGGTGTGGGAATCATTTCTGCTCCACCACCGGATCCTTCGGAGGTTGTTCCTGGAGGAAGTTCCCTGTTCGTGCAGACAAAGTCTGCTCGGGGACAATAAATGATGATTTTTGGCAGCAGGGCCAGCTCAGCCCTCGGCCTCTGTGTCGGAGCAGCCACCGGGGCCGGGGCTGAAAAGCCTCTCAGTAAACTCCGAGCGTGGGGAGTTCAGGCGAGGACACGGCCGGGGCCGCTCTGGGATTTTTTTGTCGCTGGAAAACTCCCCAAGCTCGGCTGGGTTGGGATAAAGGCGCACGGGGAGCGGAGCGGGCACGGCGGGTGCGGGGCCCCGGGGGCTGCCTGGGCCAGAGGGACCGGCCCAGGGCTTTCTGCAGCCCCCAGGGACGGCAGGGCCTGGTTTGTGACAAACCCACGGAAGATCCCAGCATTTATCCAGGGAAAGAAGCCCCGCGGCTCTCTCATCCCAAGGGATTCACCGCAGAGCTCAGGGAGCAGCAGGACCCAGCCCCGGAGACTTTTCCTGGCCCGGTGCTGGGCAGCAGCATCAAGGACTCTTTGGACCCAAACCCAGCTCTGTCACAGCTCCCGGGAGGTGTTTGGGCTCCACGGGGATGTCTTTCCACGGGAATAAAAGGCTGGAGGAGACGTGCAGCATCCTTTGTGCACCAAGTTGGACCTTGCACCACCTGAAATGGGATTTTAGAGCCACTCCGATCCATCGCCACGCGGCCAGGGCAGCCCGGGACAGCGGGAGGGCTGCCGGAGGTGCTGCTCCAGCCGCAGCTCAGCCCAGGGATGCCATCTGCTGTTCGCAGCTCTGCGAAGAGACCTGGGGCCCGCCCAGCACCGAAACGAACCACCCCAAACCGCTGAAACAACACTAAAACGCCCTGCACGCACCGCCAGCAGCGCCGGACCCACCCGAACCTTGGCTCGGGGTCACATCTCCGTCACCTGGAGGGCGGGCACAGCCCTTCCGTGACAAAACCCGGGAGGTTGTGTCCTGCAGGATCCCATCTCCCGGCAGGAACATCCCAGGGAAGGGCAGGATCCGAGGCGCAGCCCTGAGAAGCGTCAGGGGAGGGAGGTGAATGCCGCCCTCACCCTCTGGACTCTGCATGGCTCCATCGAGGCGAAAATCCCCTTCCCCCGAGCCAGGAGCACGCAGGGCGGGCACTCAGCAGCTCCAGGGATGTCCCAGGGATCCCGCTCGGTGATGGGAGCTCGGGGCTCATCCAAAGGCAGAGACCTGGGTCTGCTTTTCCCTCCGAGGGGGCTCCGAGCTGCTCCTTTCCCCCTCTCTGAAAGCTCGGGACACCCCCAGCTCTGATTCTGTCACCCCCAGTGGCTGTCACCTCTTCGATAAATCCTCCAGCGGGTTCATTCCCAGGACGCTGCTCCGGCCGTGCCTCTCTCCAGCTTTTCTGGAGGCAGGAAGGGAAGGATCAGGCTCCAGCTGTGCTGCAGGCACACAAAGGATCCCTCCTCCCCTGCTGCAGCTGAACAAAGCACCGAGCCCCGAGCCCCGGCCACTGAGCAGGGCCCGGCAATCAAGAGAAAAAGAGCTGGAAAAAGTTCCTTAAGGACAAAGGAAAATTCCTCACTGACAGCCAGGCTCGGTGCAGAGGCAGCCGAGAGGGGGATTCGCTGTGCCCGGCTTTGGGCTAGAGGAGAAGGCTCCTCTTTCCCTCCATTTCCCCTCCTCTTTCCCTCCTGCCTTCTCCCTGTCATTCCAGCCCCGCAGCGCTCGGGATCGGGGGCATCCCACCTGGAATGACAGGGAGAGGGAGCCGGATCCCGGCCGCCGGTCCTTCTGTCCCCGCCGTGTCCGCGGCGGCCGCACGGCGTCCTCGGAGCTCCGCACGGCGTCCTCGGAGCTCCGCACGGCGTCCTCGGAGCTCCGCACGGCGTCCTCGGAGCTCCGCACGGCGTCCTCGGAGCTCCGCACGGCGTCCTCGGAGCTCCGCACGGCGTCCTCGGAGCTCCGCGGAGACGGGAGCGGCCCCGCGCCCCTCTGCGCCGCACGGAGCGGGGACACGGCGGGGACACCGCGGGGACACCGGGACGTCCCTCCCCGCAGCCCAGGGAGCGCGTTAAAGGAGGGATGTGTCACCTTGGGAGTGAACCGGCGTTGGGGTCACATCCCTGGAAGTGTCCAAGGCCAGGCTGGACAGAGCTTGGAGCAGCCTGGGATGGGGGAAAGTGTCCCTGCACATGGCAGGGGGTGAATCTTTAAGGTCCCTTCCAACTTAAATGATTCCATAATTCCATGACCCCTCTCTCTCTGCTGTGTCCCACATTCTCACACCATCACACCCCCGACACAGCCCGGGCTCCTCCGAGGGCTTTTCCAAAGACAGCGTTTAGTGGGACAACTGCTCCGAGCTGGAATTGCATCCCAACACTTCGGACAGCCCCCAAAAACTGCCTGGGGCCGGGGTCACCTTCACATCACCAAAGCCACCACCCGTCCCTGGGGTGACAAACCGGAGGCACAGCCCTGGATTGCTCCTTTCTCCCAGCGAAGGTCTCAAATCACCAAAGCAGCTAAAAAACGTTGGAAAACTGCAGGTGGAGGCCATCTCCACCCGAAACCCAGCGGAGGCAGCGGCTGTGCCAGTCCTGTGCCACCAGTGAGAGGCCGAAGGAGTCCCTTGGGAATTCATCCTCCCGGAGGCTCGGCAGCCCCTGGCTCCAGCTCCTGCCGGAGTGCCAGGGAAGTGCCAGGGAAGTGCCAGGGACCGCAGGAAAAGCCTTGCTGTGAAGGCAAAGAACCATCCCCCGGATCCGGCTGCAGGTTTGGAGTTTCCCTTGGGAGAAAGGGATCTGTAGGGAAGCACTCACAGATCCCGGGATCGAAGAGGACACCACCACTGTCCCCCCTCTGGAGAGTCCCGACGCCTCCCAAGCTGTCACCTGTGGTCGGGATGGCTGCAGGGACACAATTCCCACGCCGGGATCTCCGGAGTCCACCTCGTGGGCAGGAGATGTGGAGAGCACTTCCTTCGGCTGGGTGTCCCCACGGAGCCATGACAGCGACTGGAGTGGACCCCTGGCCAATGTGGGGGCCCCTCATGGGGGTGCAACAGCAGCGCCAGGGCGGGAGGCACCAGAATCCCTGGATGTGGCTCCGGAGGAGCTGCCAGGCTCCTACAGCAGTCAGGTGATGCTTCCACAGCCGCGGGAGCTGCCAGCACTGTCCCCAATGGCTCTGCTGGGGACAGCGAGGGACGGGGATGCTCCAGGTGGGATCCTTCTCCAGGCGGGATCGTTCTCCAGGCGGGATCCGGTCAGGAATCTGAGAGGCACAGCGAGGGACAGGGATGTTCCAGGCGGGATCCTCCTCCAGGCCGGCTCCGGTCAGGAATCAGAGAGGAACAGGGATGTGCCAGGCGGGATCCTCCTCCAGGCCGGCTCCGGTCAGGAATCAGAGAGGAACAGGGATGTGCCAGGCGGGATCCTCCTCCAGGCCGGCTCCGGTCAGGAATCAGAGAGGAACAGGGATGTGCCAGGCGGGATCCTCCTCCAGGCCGGCTCCGGTCAGGAATCAGAGAGGAACAGGGATGTGCCAGGCGGGATCCTCCTCCAGGCCGGCTCCGGTCAGGAATCAGAGAGGAACAGGGATGTGCCAGGCGGGATCCTCCTCCAGGCCGGCTCCGGTCAGGAATCAGAGAGGAACAGGGATGTGCCAGGCGGGATCCTCCTCCAGGCCGGCTCCGGTCAGGAATCAGAGAGGAACAGGGATGTGCCAGGCGGGATCCTCCTCCAGGCCGGCTCCGGTCAGGAATCAGAGAGGAACAGGGATGTGCCAGGCGGGATCCTCCTCCAGGCCGGCTCCGGTCAGGAATTGGAGCGGCACAGCGAGGGACAGGGATGTTCCAGGGGGGGGGCGGCCGCCAGGCGGGATCCTCCTCCAGGCCGGCTCCCGTCAGGAATCCGAGAGGCACAGGGAGGGACAGGGACCTATTCCAGGTGGGATCCTCCTGCAGGTGAGATCCTCCTCCAGGCGGGATCCCGTCAGGAATCGGAGAGGCACAGGGAGGGACAGGGACGTATCCCCGGTGGGATCCTCCTGCAGGCGAGATCCTCCTCCAGGCGAGATCCTCCGCCAGGCCGGCTCCGGCCAGGAGTTGGCGCGGCACAGCGAGGGACAGGGATGTTCCAGGTGGGATCCCCATCCAGGTGATATCCTCCTCCAGGCGGGATCTCCATCCAGGCAGGATCCCGTCAGGAATCGGAGAGGCACAGGGAGGGACAGGGATGTTCCAGGCGGGATCCTCCTCCAGGCGGGATCTCCATCCAGGCGGGTTCCCATCAGGAATCGGAGCGGCACAGGGAGGGACAGGGATGTTCCAGGCGGGATCCCCATCCAGTTGAGCTCCCGTCAGGAATCGGAGGGATCCCCATCCAGGCAGGTTCCCATCAGGAATCGGAGCGGCACAGGGAGGGACAGGGATGTTCCAGGCGGGATCCTCCTCCAGGCGGGATCTCCATCCAGGCCGGCTCCCGTCAGGAATCGGAGCGGCACAGGGAGGGACAGGGATGTTCCAGGCGGGATCCTCCTCCAGGCGGGATCCCCATCCAGGCGGGTTCCCGTCAGGAATCGGAGAGGCACAGCGCCTCCACGGCCGTGCTGAGCCCCTGGCTCACGCCGCCCACGGCCAGCAGGCAGTCCCGCACAACGATGCTGGAGCAGGCGCAGCGCGGCGTGGGCATGGGGGGGAGGCTCTCCCACTTGTTCTTCTCCGGGTGGAAAGCCTCTGCCGACTCCAGGACAGTCGGCTGATTCCCTGGAAGCACAAAAGGAGGCGCTGGATGATCCGGGAAGCATCACCGAGCACCTCTTGGCTGCTCTGTACCCCACCCCCTTACGGGGTTTGCTTTCCCTGCTCCCTCCCACCAGCCAGGAGCGGGATTTCTCCCTTTTCTGGGATGACAACAATTCCCACACGTTTTTAGAGGGTTTCCCACCGTCCCAGAGCCTCACCCAGGCCCCCGGCCACGACAACTCTGCCTTGCAGGTAGCCGGCCACAAAGTCTGCCCGCCTTTTCTTCAGGTAGCACGAGCGCTCCATCTTCATCCACCCGCCTGGAAAGGACAGGACACGCCGGGTTTTATGGGATCACCCGCTCCCGGAGAGAGCAGCTGCCTCTCTCACCCCCAGGCTCGTGGAAGTGCAGTCTGGGGCAAGAAAACCTCATGGGCTGGCTCGGGTTTGTCCCCAGCGCGCCAGGAGGGAGCTGTTGGATCCAGCTGCCTCGGGATCGTGGGTTTCCCTTTCCTCAGGTTAATCCTGACTGGAAATCGTCCTCTAAGCTGAGCTCAAGGCACCAGAAGATGGGAGCTTTGTGCTCTGCATGGCCAGCAGAGCCCCAAACCAAAACCCAGCCCTGTATGCCCCCAAACCCCAAACTCAGCCCTGTGTCCCCAAACCCCTTGTGTCTCCAAACCCCAAACCCAGCCCTGTATGCCTCAAACCCCAAACCCAGCCCCATGTACCTCTAAACCCAGCCCTGTGTGCCCCAA
>VWPU01012346.1:0-14876 GCA_013398955.1 Callaeas wilsoni | reverse complement strand
TGCTCTAAGAATTCTTCTGCACAGCAGCCGTTCCCAAGTGTGCTTCAGGCTGGGATCAAACCGCACCATCCCAGCGCGCTCCAGGGACTGCAGAGCTCCTAGACAAAGCCCTCACGGTGTCACTGGCTCTGGAAGAGCCTTCCTCGCATCCTGCTCACCGGCAGGGCCACCTGGGCAGCTGGAAGAGGCACAGCCACGTTCGGGATGGAGCTGCAGCTTTCGGGTGGCAGATGCAAACCTTACATCATCTTTACTTCAGTCAGTGGTGCCAGGTCCCACTTTGTCCTGTTTTAGGATTCAGGTGAAGAATTTAGTGAGGCCAACTAGTGTAGGAAAGGGTGGAGGAGATGGATTTAATGGTTTTTATCTCCTGAGCCGCTTTGGCAGGCGGGACAGGTACCAGCCACATGTCTGGATGCTGCAGACACCACTGGAGACTGTCAGGAAACGGGATGAGAGCATCACACCTGGGTTCTTTTGGGAGAACTCTGTAGGACTGCAGTGCAGTGCTGGCAAATCACTCCTTAAACCACTGAAATTCTATCCCAGAGCCACTCCTGGACAGGAGCTGCCATCCATGTGCAGAAGAATTTCAGCTCAGCACACAAAAAGTTCCTTCCTGTTTGTATTCTGGGTATTTTGGGGTTCGGAGAGGGGCGGGGGAGGGTGGGGGGAGGGCTCCTGGCCCCCACTCACAGCCAGCCCTTTCTATCCCCAGCGCCTGGTGAGAATGAACATGCCCATCTCTGCCGAGGATTTAACCGTGCACTTCACCTCCACGCTGATGGCCCTGATCCGCACGGCCCTGGAGATCAAACTCGCCTCAGGTGAGAGGGGCTGGGTCACCTGGAGATCAAACTCACCTCAGGTGAGAGGGGCTGGTGCCTGAGGGGGTGGCTGGGTCACCTGGAGAACGCAGCTCAGCTCCTTGGAATCCTCTGCGGCCATGGCAGGGTCCCACAGGGATTAGGGAAGCTGAAGTCACCTCTAGGCATGGATTTCATTATGATGCAGATTTCCTGTACACGGGAAAAAACCCAAACCAGCAGCAAGAAGAGACCAGTGCCCTGTGTGGCCTCTTCCAGAGCTTTCCCCAGCTCTGTCAGCCTCCAGCCTGTGCCTTACAGGATGGGAGAGCAGTTTCTGCCATCCGAGCTCCAGAAAACCTGGAGAAGAAAGAAAATTGCAGTTTTTGGAGAGCACACCTGGCTCAAACCCCAGCTCCTGACCCTGAGATGGGCTCGGGTGGTCAGAGCAAGGTGCCAGGAGCACCAAGGGCACGGACTGATCCCTGGATGGGCCATTCACTGAAGAGCTGGACTCCGTGATCCTCGTGGGTCCCATCCAGCTCAGAGGATTCAGTGAAATCTGTGGGCTTGGCGTCCTCCCAAAACCATGGAAATTCTGCCCCAGGTGGGAATCCTATTCTCCCATTGGCTTCCCATGCCAGCACCTGAGGACAAGGGAGCTTGGGGAGAGGACAGGGGGGCCCTGAGCATCCCTGTGCCTCTGGGGAGGCAATGAAATACGGGAAACTTTGCCCATCCCAGCTGAGAACTCCAAGCCCTGGGTGTGTCCTCGTTGCTCTCTACCAGAATTGCATTTCCACACCTCTGCTCTGAGCTATTCCAGCCCTTCCTCCCCAATTGCTCCATGCTGGCGGCAAGGCAGGGACTCCAAGTGCCCTGAAACACATTCCGCCTTGAGATAAAATGTAATTATTGAAGTGTTTAATCAGGCGTTTACTGGCCTCCCAATTAAAGTGTGCAGTGTAATAAAATACAGTGGCCTTTTCTCTGGGTCGTTACCCCATCTCATCAGCCCGGCTGGGGTCACAAGCAAGGCATGCCCGGCCTAAGCACTTTTACACCTCATTTAAAAGCTAAGAGGAGGTAACAACGCTCTCAGGAGCACAGGGCCAGGCAGGGTTAGGCTGCTGTGCTTTCCTAAGCAGTTTTAGGCCAGTGCAACCTCTCTGAGTTAATCTCCTCCCTCCTATGCTGCTTAAACTTTGCCTTTGATGCTTTGGGGAAGCATTGCTGGAAGGAGACAAAATGTTGAGGTGCCTGGGGCTCCCCAAAAGAGTGGGATTAAGGCAAGGAACACACACTCATTTCTAAGGATGCCTGCAGGACTTCCTGTGACTTGAAGGGCCAGCGCCTTATTTCAGGAATAACTCCTAGATAAGGATGCTGAAAGTTTGTTTAATTTTCAGTTTCTTGTTACCTGTCAGCCTTTTCCAACTGGAAAAGCTGCCCCCACGCTTTTCTTGGAGTGGATACTTGCGGGGAGCCAGAGAGGAGAGCTCAGTTGATACCCTGGATTCTTTCTGTAGTTTACATCTGCTCTGGGGTGTGAGGTTCTGACCCGTTTTGTTGTTACGAGCTTCTCTGAATAGGTTTCATGTGCTACATTGGATTGAGTCTTCAGTGGGCCTAACAGGCTCTTAATAAACCTCCCTAATGAGCTCCCGTGTGGGAGCTCAAACCACGGTGTAACAGAGTACCCAGAGCCTCCTCCCGTTACTCTGCTCTTACAAAAATAATCTCTGCCATTCAGATGAGCTGCTTAATTGCCTGCTGTGCGGGGAGTTCAGCCTGAGCTGGCCCGGGGCTCACACTGCCTTTAATCACCCTCCCCGTGTGCCTTTGGGCCCGGCTTTGGCCCTTGGAGCAGAGCTGCTGCGTTTGGCTCTGCTCTACCTTGGGGTGCTGCTGCTGGGACAGAGCTCTGTGCTCGTGTGACACTGCCAGGGACTTTGGGAAGAGCTGGTGGCAGAGGGTTTGGAATCCACCAGGACATTGCTCAGTGGAGGCTGAACCTGCCCGTGGCAGAGGGGGTTGGATTAGAGGAGCTTTAAGCTCTTTTCCAACCCAAACCAGTCTGGATTCTGTCATTCATGTCCAGGTCCTTTGCCTCCCACCTGGGAGGTGCTGCTGCCTCCATGGGCACTCCCCAAAGGAAGAGGCACCTACAGTTATATGGAATAAGTCTGAGCTCAAATTTAAGTCCCAGGTCACTGCTCAGGGTCCCCAGGGCGAGGCAAGGATGGTCCTGCTGAGGTCATGCACCTCTGTCACTGAGCAGTTCATGGATTCCCTTGGCAGGGAAGGGCTGTGCTGGCTCACCCTGCCCAAGGGTGGGAAGGGGGGATGCAGCCAGTGGGATGTGCTGCCAGGACGGGGTGTCACTGCTGTCCCTGTCCCCTCCCTGGCTGCAGGCGGTGTGAAGCAGCACCAGTGCGATGCCGAGCTGAGGAAGGAGATCTCGCTGGTTTGGCCCAACCTGTCCCAGAAGACTCTGGATTTGCTGGTGCCTCCTCACAAACGTAAGTGGTTCGAGCACTGGGTCCATCCCAGACACCCAGGAACCCCAGATGAGGTTTCTCCTTGTCTGCTCTGTCCCAAGCCCCATTGGGGTCACCTGGAGGAAGCAGCAAAGACACCAAGGGCAGCTGAGCTCCGTGGCAGCCTCTGTGCTGCCCTGGCACTGTCACACAGGGACTGAGGGAGCTGAGCTCACCTCTAGGCATGGACTTCATCATGCTGCAGGAGATTTCCTGTGCACGGAAAAACCCAAATCCCAGACAGTGCCCAGAAGAGACAATGCCCTGGGTGGCCTCTTCCAGAGCTTTTCCCCAGCTCTGTCAGCCTCCAGCCTGTGCCTTACAGGATGGGAGAGCAGTTTCTGCCATCCGAGCTCCAGAAAACCTGGAGAAGAAGAGTTAAAGCTTGCTGAGGACTTAGAGAATCAGATGTGAGGTGTTCGGGGCTAAAGGCCTTTGTGTTATTTGGACCTGAGCAAACATGCTGAGAAAATGGGAAGTTTGCTGTTACCTTGATTAGCTCTGGATTCCTGATTAATGAGAAGCAGTGCATAGTAATAAAGGCATTGTTAATTAAGTAAAAGGCACTGTTAATTAAGAAAAAGGAGGGAGCTGAGGAGGTGCAAATCAGTGGGTAGTGACTGCTGAAGCCTTTCCCTCCCCTCCTCTCCCGATGCCTGCAGATCCACTGCTCTCTCTGCTCCATGGTAAACTCTCAGTGCTGGGCAGGGAAGGGCTGTCCCGTGGCTCTGAGGGTGAAAAAAATCATCTGGAAAAATGAAATACTCTTTAAATGTGTATTAGCCCATTATACCTGCCTTTACTGTACTTCAGAGAAGCAGGAGTAAGGCTGCTTTGGTGACAAAGGGCTGGCTGTGGGTCTGGGATGAATTTAGGAATTCTCTCAGCAGTGCCGACAACACCACTGAGTTTTCCTGCCTGGTTTTTCCTGCACAATCCCTGTGTTTGCCACAGAAAGCCCCAAAGCAAGGCAGGAACAGGCAAAGAGCTGAAGAATCTGTTGTTTCCTTTTTTGTGTTTTTTTTTTTTTTTTTCCCTCCACCCATTTGCTGTTATTCTCGTCTTCTCCTCGTCCTTGGGTTGTCTCTGCCGTGTTTTCCCCATGCTCTGGCAGCTGATGAGATGACTGTGGGGAAGGTCTACGCAGCCCTGATGATATTTGACTTCTACAAGCAGAATAAGAACAGCAGGGAGCAAGTCCAGCCCCCCGGGGGCCTGTGCCAGGTACAAAAGGGGTCTTTCCATCCTCCCTCTTGGGCATCTTTCACAAGAATCACCAGCAGGATTCATCCAGAAGGTCTGGCTGCTCCTCCAGGCAGGGTTTAAAAATGCTGGCTTAAAAATGGACACCTCTCCTGAAAGTCTCTCTCAAAAAATATTTAAAAAAAAAATTGTTGCGTTGTCTTTTCCAGTAAAGAACGATCTTTTCCAAAAAGTGACAACTGATCTTGGAAAGTCTAAATCCTGTGTTTAAAAGTGGCCTAGAGCCTGGGGAACACCAAAAAATTTCCTTGGGAGACCAAATAATTACTGAAAGCTCTTGATAGTTTGGCTATAGAAGGCTTAAGTTGTTTTTGAAAACAAACAACTTATTCAAAGTCATTTTGGCTCTAATAGGTTTGAAGGTTTTTACAAATTCTAGAAAATATTTTCACACAAGTGGGATTGAAAGCCCAATCCTTTCCAGTAGGACAAACAGCTGTCGTTTTTAGGATGAGCATCCAGCTGATCTCCAGCACGGGGTGGAGATCAGTCCCACACGTGGATGGCTACAACAGATCCATCCAGAGCCATTGGAGCTGCACAGCCCCTCTGGCCACATCCGTGTGGGAATTCCCTGCCGTGCTCTGGTGACTGGGAGAGCATTCAGAGGGAAGGGGGATTGACACAGCCCTTTGGGAGAGCGTTCGGAGGGAAGGGGCATTGACACAGCCCTTGGGAGAGCATTCAGAGAGAAGGGGCATTGACACAGCCCTTGGGAGAGCATTCAGAGGGAAGGGGCATTGACACAGCCCTTGGGAGAGCATTCAGAGGGAAGGGGCATTGACACAGCCCTTGGGAGAGCATTCAGAGGGAAGGGGCATTGAAGCAGCCCTTTGGGAGAGCGTTCGGAGGGAAGGGGCATTGACATAGCTCTTGGGAGAGCGTTCGGAGGGAAGGGAGATTGCAGCAGCCCTTGGGAGAGCGTTCAGAGGGAAGGGAGATTGCAGCAGCCCTTGGGAGAGCGTTCGGAGGGAAGGGGCATTGACACAGCCCTTGGGAGAGCGTTCGGAGGGAAGGGGGATCGATGCAGCCCTTGGGAGAGCGTTCGGAGGGAAGGGGCATTGACACAGCCCTTAGGAGAGCGTTCGGAGGGAAGGGGCATTGACACAGCCCTTAGGAGAGCGTTCGGAGGGAAGGGGCATTGCAGCAGCCCTTGGGAGAGCGTTCAGAGGGAAGGGGCATTGACGCAGGACTTGACTTGCACCAGGTGTCCCTCAGAGCCTCTCCCAGCTGTGCCCAGGCCTGGGGTGGCTGCAGTGATGTCCCAGGGTGGCAAAGCGGACTTTTTATGGACTGGGAGAAGCCCTGCAGCCCATCCCAGCTCTGACAACCTTCTCTTGTGCCTGGCAGCCCGGGCCGGTGTCCCTCTTCCACCCCTTGAAGGCCACCCTGGAGCAGACCCAGCCCACGGCCTTCAACAACGCTAAGGCCTTCCTGCGCCAGAAGAGCTCGGCCTCCCTCAACAACGGCGGAGCCTTGTGAGTATCCCCGACCTCCCTCCAGAGCCACCACACCTTGGGGTCACCCCATCCACCACTGCTGCTCCAGCGGCTCTGGTGACGCCAAGGCCGGCAGCCCCTTCCCACCATGGCTGGGACAATTCCTGCTGGTGGCTCTGCTCCTGCTGCAGTGATCCCTGTGCTGGTAGCGTTGGGATCGCGGTGTTTCCTTCATGAATCCTCACTGGAGAGCTTCCCAGTGTGTTTGCTCGCAGGAATTTGGGACCATTGCAAAACAACCAAACAAACCCCACTGACCATCTCAGCAATGAGTTTTTGGGAGGCCAAAGATCCTTGGGAATGAATTCATCCCTCAAGCTCGTGGCACCGGGCAACAGCAAGTGCTTGCCACAACACAATCTGTCTCTTTGGGAAAATTATCCCTCCATGGAGAGCTTTCCAAACACTCCTAGTGACTGTGATCCCTAATCAGTTCTCCATTTCCTGCTCTCCAGGTGATTTTCCTCTGGATCATGAGTGCTATGGATTCTTAGTGACAGGCAGCCGAGGTTTAAACATCTCAGATAATCCTGGTGGGGAAACCAATACCAGACCGACAGCTGGTGAAGGGACTTCAGCATGGTTGAGGTGTTTGACCAGTGTCCAGCTGGTCCTGCACACAAAATGGGCCTGAACTCCCAAATTCTTCATTGTCCAAGAGGAATTAAGTGGCAGAAGTTGTTTTCCTAATTACTGAAAAAAAAATTATGGCTGCTTTGATTTCCTCATCCTAAAGGGATCTTCAGCCTCTGCAGGGGAAAACCCCAGGGGACCTTAGAGCTTCACCAGCCACTGTGCCCATCCTGCAAGTGATTTTCACAAGTCAAACCCCAAAGGGTGCTCGAGTCTGGTTTGCCAAATTCAGCCAAATCTCCTCGCAAAAGAATGAATCTTCTTCTGTCTTTTCCTTCGGACAGGCCACCCCCGGAGGGAGGGATCAAAGAGTCCAGTTCTTGGGGGACCCAGCGCACCCAGGACGTGTTTTATGAAACCAGGAGCCCAGCTTTTGAGCGAGGCCACTCCGAGGAGATCCCCATTGAGAGGGTGAGCAAATGGGGGGAAGGTGGGAAGGGGGATGTGCAGATTTCAGAGTTGTGGGAGAACTTGAGAAATGTAAGAAAATGTTTAGAAGAAGCAGGTGAAGACAGGGCGAGATGCAGGAGATTTTAGAAGTGTGGTAGAACTTAAAGTTAAGAAAATGTTTAGAAGGAGCAGGTGAAGACAGGGCGAGATGCAGGAGATTTTAGAAGTGTGGTAGAACTTAAATTTAAGAAAATGTTTAGAAGAAGCAGGTGAAGACAGGGTGAGATGCAGGAGATTTTAGAAGTGTGGTAGAACTGCAGAAATTTAAGAAAATGTTCAGAAGAAGCAGGTGAAGACAGGGTGAGATGCAGGAGATTTTAGAAGTGTGGTAGAACTGCAGAAATTTAAGAAAATGTTCAGAAGAAGCAGGTGAAGACAGGGTGAGATGCAGGAGATTTTAGAAGTGTGGTAGAACTTGAGAAGTTTTAGAAAAAACAGGTGAAGACAGAGGGAGCTGCGTTAGCAGATCTGTCCCTTGAGGCAAGCGTTGTTCTGTCTCGTTTGCTTGAGCATTGTGGAGAAACCCCAAACCTGGCAGCTCCCACGGCCTGACCTGGACACACTTTTCCTGGAATTCAGTCTTACGGCCAGAGGTTACCTCAGGCTGTCTCTTCCCGTTGTCCCAATCCCATTATCCCAGCTCAGATGAGGGGTTTCCCAGGTGACAGCTGGGGCTCGTGGCTGGTGGAAGAGCTCATCCCACTGCCTGTGGGATGTCCTTGCTGAGGACAGAGTAACCTGGGCACTCCACAGCTTTTCAGTTGCTCCCTTTCCCACACCAGCATCTCTTCCCAGTAAAGTCAAACTTCAAGAAGCTGATGGTGGCTTCAAAGCTGATATTCACTGAAACCATTCCCTGTTTTGATCAGGTGGTAGAAATGAAGGAGATCAGCCCCACAGTTGCCAACGGAGAGCACCAGCCCGGCCTGGAGAGCCAGGGCCGGGCGGCCTCCATGCCACGCCTGGCTGCCGAAACCCAGGTGAGAGACGGGGCATGGACAGGTGGGACACTGGGAGTGGGCCAAGAGCTAAGCATCTTCTCTCTGCTTGTCGTGGGTTGGAAGTGGCTTGGGAATATTGGTTTTAAAAGATGTGGAAACAGAAATCCAGCTCTTGTGCTGGGATGGCCGGGGTTCCCTGCAGGGCGTGGCCGGGGTTCCCTGCAGGGCGTGGCCGGGATTCCCTGCAGGATGTGGCCGGGGTTCCCTGCAGGATGTGGCCGGGATTCCCTGCAGGGGGTGGCCGGGATTCCCTGCAGGGTGTGGCAGGGGGTGGCCGGGATTCCCTGCAGGGTGTGGCCGGGATTCTCTGCAGGATGTGGCCGGGGTTCCCTGCAGGGCGTGGCCGGGGTTCCCTGCAGGATGTGGCCGGGATTCCCTGCAGGGGGTGGCCGGGATTCCCTGCAGGATGTGGCAGGGGGTGGCCGGGGTTCCCTGCAGGGGTGGCAGCTATTCCTGTGCAGTCACCACACTGTCCCCAGTTTTACTCCTCCCTGCTCACAGCAAAAAGCAGCCCAGGGCGATCCCTCTGGCTGGGCCACCCCCGAGTGTCTGGGCCACTGTTTGGGGACAAGGCCATTTGCAGACTGCATTCCTGGAAGGCACGTTTCCTATTAGCTGTGTGCTGTCTATCCAGCCAGCCAAGCCATGTTCCTGTGCCCTATCCTTAAAAAAAGCTGGAGATGTGCTGTGACACACTTTGATGGATGCAGTAGGCACAGGGACTGCCAGGGAGCTGTGCCTGGAAGCTGCACTGGGACACTGAGTGTCCTCCCTGTTTTTTCCTGTACTGTGACCTTGGCCAGTAATTCGATGTTGAGGATTTGCCTTGTTGATTTAACTTATTTTTTCAAGAAATCTCCTCACTAGAGTTGACTTTCACAGCAACTTGTGGGTGCTGCTTACTGCATAGGATGTCACCGATCATTTTTGGCCATTTCACACGTTTGTTGCTGTTTGTCCCCAACGCTGCCCAGCCACCATCCTGCCTCCTGTGTCACAACATCTCCCCACTCGTGTCCCGCCTCATTCCCAGGGCCTGATTCACACAGCCAGGAGGGCACAGCCTGGGCTTGGGCTCTGTTTCTGTGTGGAGCAGAATGTGGAGGATCTGCTGCACCCTGAAGTTAAAGCCTGTGATGTGCACACACAGCAACAGCTCCAACAGATGGAATCGTGCCAGCGTGCTGGAGCTGCCCCTCACCAGCCAGAGGATTTCCCACCTGGCTCCAGAAACGGCAGCCTTTGTGTGAGCCCTGGGATTCTCTGAATTACCAGGAGCGCTCCTCGCCGTGCTTAATAAAAGCAACAGCCCACAAAGCAAAGCCTTTCTCTTTCCCTTCCCCCTTCCTGGGAATTGTCCTTTATCCTAGACCGCAGGTAGCCTCTTTCCTTCCTTGGCAGTGCAGCGGGCAGAGCCTTTCCTTGGGAAACTCCTCTGCAGTCAGGTGTTTGCAGGAGTGTCCCTGCCAGCAGCATGGCTTGTGTCCCCCAGGGCGTCACTGCCCCTCGTGCCGCATCTGGTTGTGAATCGGGCCCGGAATCTCAGATCTAACCTCATTCAATAATAACAATGTTTAGTGGTTGTAGCTTTGGTGAATAACCAATGTCCTTTCTGTGTGTGTCTCCCCTTCCATGCCCCCCACCCTCCCTCTCACGTGCTGCTCTGCCCCACCCCAAACTTTGAGTTCTTTCTAACTCTTATTTGCACCGCTTTCTGTTCCTGGACATCTCCCTTTCTGTTTGCCTCTCTCTTTTTATGTTCCACTTATTTAAAAAAACCCTCCCCCTGTGTTTCCACCCTCCCTCTTTGCCGTCCTGCCCTCATCACCTCCCTCCCTGGTCGTCATCGTGTCCGCTGCACATCTGATGTCTGACACTGGCTGTACTGTGGGGCTGCTTCCAATAATGTCCCTCACCTTGCCCGAATTGTTTGCAGAGGAGCAAAGCACGGTCACCTGGGAGTTACCTGGCAGTATGTAGTTCGCACTAAATTGTATCCTATTAAATTCATCCTAAGAATTAATTAACCTTCCTTTAACCCTTGACTTTTCTCCCCTCTCATTTGGAGCCGCTCGGGCGCAGCCGCTCTCTCTGCTCCCACCTCTCCGCCGTTCCCTCGGTCCGTGGTTGCACGCTGCTCGCTCTGCTGGCACGGGTTGGGTGGGTGGTTTGCTTTCTTTGATTTGTTTCTTTTCCTGCCTCGTTGCTCAGGAATTTAGGCAGCGAAAACAGTGGGGTCGGTAATGAAGAAGCGATTAGGAGCTCTCCGCAGGGGTGCGGTGCTGTCTCCCGAGGCTTTTTGGGAGCCTGTGCCTCCCATAACATAACCCCAAGCAAGGGTTTATGGAAAAGGGATTCATTGCTTTGCTGCTGATTCGTGCCAGTGGGACTTTAAGCACGGAAGCGGGACCAAAGCCCAAAAAGTAATAGTCATTTCTTGTCAATCTGTTTGTTTTTGGTTTTTTTCCTGTTGAGAATTTTCTGTTGCTTTCTTCCTTGCAGCTCCTGTATGGATTTTGAAAATCTGGGGCTTTTTAGTGGGAAGTACTTTCACTGCTCTTGTTTTTGCCCTCAGACCATCCAGTTTATAGCCCCCCTGCCTTCCCCCAGCCGCAGGCTCAGCACTAAGGACAGACATGAAGCTCCTGAGTAGAAATTTTGTCCCACACAACTGAGGGCCACAAGAGGTGACACAAGAGCAGTACAGCGTGGTCCTGCTGATGGAATTGGTGCTTCCAGGGACACACCACAGGCTGTGCTGGGCTCCTCAGCCCAGCTCTGTGCCTCTCCCAGCTCTAATACTCCAACTGCCCTTCAATGGGAAGCACCACAATGTGGGGAGCAGCCCAGATTGTGCCTTTACACCGAGGATAATCTGCCCTCGAGGAGAGGGAGAGTGGTTTTTCCACTCAAAATAATGAGCAGAGCTGTGAAACAATTGGCTTTGCCTTGGGTAAATATCACAGGGAAGCAGAGACCTGCATTTCGGGATGAGCAAACAAAAGAGAACAGACAGGAAAAATAATACAGAGCTCTTAGGAAAGGTTACAGTGAGCAGAGTAAATGTTCTGTGAGAGCTGTTGTTGGAGGCGCTTATTGGATTGGGAATTCAAACAAGTGTAAGGCCGAGGGACTGGGCAACATCCTGAATTTCCCTGTCGGGCTGGAGCACCATGCCCTGAGATCTCTCCTCTGGCTCATGGCTTGGATGCAGTGACAGATCCAAGGAAGCATCCAGAGGATGGATGAGGTGTTGTCAGCCAGAGGCCAGCAGAGAAGGAAACATGGGAATTGTCCTCGTTTTCTGAGCTGTATCCCTGGCAGAGGGAGGGCAGAGGCTGTGAGAGGAGCTGTCCTGCACGCCGCTTGTCTGGGGTTCTGCAGAACGTTTGTGAGGTTTTGTACCTAAAGGGAAGGGAGCAGGGTCTGGAGCTGCCACTGGCACAGAGGGAGGGTCCAGCAGTGCCGTTACTGCTCAGTGCCCAGATGTTTGGACACAGATGTTTTAAAAACAGCAATAGCAGACCCAGGTATTCCTTCCTGGAGGTGTCCTGCTAGGATTGCGGGAGGTACACACTGTCCTTATCCCAGGCAAAGGGCTTCAGGGAGTGATGGTGGGACAAGAGAGGTTTAAATGTTTGATGGGAGTTGTCTTCAGCTGCAGGGAGATAGAAGGAATTTCCCAGTGGCTTGGCCTGTACCTCGCCCTGATTCCTGATTTTTCTCCCCCTCCTATCTGCATTCCTCTTTGGAGCTGCTTTGGGATGCAGGCCCCGGAGCAGCTGTGGGTGCCACTGGTGCTGGAGATTTCCCCTTGGGAGGTGCTTGGCTGCTGCTCTGCCCCGTGTCCCTGCCGAGCTCCCCGCTGTGTGTGCTGTGCAGTGCTGCCTGTGGCTCTGCTCCCGTGGTCCCTGTGGATTGGCACTCGGAGATCACATTCCGCTCCCCAAATTTCACACTCAATCCGCATTCCACAAATCCTCCTGCTCATTCCAGTTATCTCCAATTAACCATTTCTCTCCTTCCCCTCCTTGCCCCTTTCTCTGGCTGTTTAACCCCTCCATGCTGTGAACCAGGCAGCCGAGCGGGGCCCGGCGCCTTCCCTCACCCTGCTCCGTGTCCCTCCCTGTTCCCTGCAGCCCATCCCGGACACGAGCCCCATGAAGCGCTCGGTCTCCACGCTGACCCCGCAGCGCCCTCACGCCATGCACCTCTACGAGTATTCCTTGGAGCGGATGCCCCCGGAGCAAGGCCACCACCACCACCACCACCGCTGCCACCGGCGGAAAGAGAAGAAGCAGAAATCCTTGGATAGAGCCGCCCATCACTTGGCTGATGGACAAGCTGGTGAGTGCTTTGCCACCAGGGGTTTGTCCCTAGGAGGTCAGGGAGGAGATGCACGTCCCTTGTCCTCCTCCTTTCAGGTGGGATTTGGGGTCCTGCCTGCGTGGAAGGACCTGCCCACCCTGCACACATCGATGACCCCCCTACCCAACGTTCTCCTTCCAGTAGCCCAGTCTGGGGAGTCTTCTTCCAAGGACAAGAAGCAGGAGCGTGGCCGCTCCCAGGAGAGGAAGCAGCACTCCTCCTCCTCCTCTGAAAAGCAGCGCTTCTACTCCTGCGACCGCTACGGCAGCCGGGACCGTGCCCAGCCCAAATCTGCTGACCAGAGCAGGCCCACCTCCCCCAACGGGGGCCCGGAGCACGGCCCGCACAGACAGGTGAGGAGAGGCAGGGTGGGGAGACAGCCCTGAGGTCTGCCAGGGATTTGTGCACCTTTTCCATGTTTTGCTGAAATTAGAGGAGGTGGAAAGGGGCAGGCAGGCCAGGCTGTTGCAGATAAAGCCATTGAGGTCCTGCCTGGGGCCTCACACCAAGGCTGGAGAAATCCTCCAAGTGCAACCTGTGCCCAATCCCACCTTGTCACCAGCCCAGAGCACTCAGTGTCACCTCCAGGGATGGGGACTCCACCACCTCCCTGAGCAGCCCATTCCAGTGCCTGACCACCCCTTCCATGAAGAAATTCCTCCCGATGTCCAACCTGAACCTCCCCTGGCACAACTTGAGGCTGTTTCCTCTTGTGCTATTTCCTCTTGCATGGGAGCAGAGCTCAGCCCCCACCTGGCTCCACCCTTCTGTCAGGCTGGTGTAGAAACCAAAAAAAGGCCCCTCGGGCCTCCTTTTCTCCGGGCTAGAATTTATTTCTCCTTTCTTTTGTAATTGTGAGGTGCTCAGGCCCTTGGGAAAAGCTGGGCAGCTTCCCCTGGGTGTTGGAATGCTGCTGGTCACTGGGAGAGCCAGGCAGAGCAGAACGAGCAGTGATTGACAGCCTGACAAGCAACAGCCTGATGGGTTGATAGGAAGGAAAAAGTGCTCTTTAAAAATTAAATGTCTGGTCTCAAAATGTTAGGTCGGGAAAGGCTGAGGGATTGTTCAATGCAGTCGTGTCCTGCCTTGGGAGAATGCAAACAGAAATGGGAAGACAGGGGCCTGTTCTTCTCACTCGTGGCATTTGTGTAAATTACTGCAGCTTAGTTCACTCTCACATGGCATTATTAGTAACCCAGGAAGCTGCCAGACCCTTCTGCCACTCCAAAGTCAAATGTGTCATATTAAAGAGGAGAAGGTGAACACATTGCTGTTAAAAGGACTTGTTAAAGCCTGTCCAAAAAGCTTTTGGTTGTTATTTTTTCAGAAATTGGCTATTTAATCCAAAGGCATTTCATTCCCAACCTGCAAAAAACAGTCGCCCAGATCCTCCTTCATGTTAAAATAATAACAACCCATAATCCAGTTTGGGCCGCAGAAATAGATTGATAGAATCCTAAAATGGTTTGATTTGAAGGGGACCTTAAAACTCATCTCGTTCCAACCCCCTGCTGTGGGCAGGGACAGCTGCCACGAGCCCAGCACACACAGCTGTGGGGTGAAGTTCTGCACCAACCCACCCCAAAGCTAAATTGTATAAAAACAACAATAATTTGTAAAAAAACCCCAGTAACTCAGGTTTCTGAGCTGCTCCCAGGCCAGGTAAGGCGCATGTCGAGCCCTGTATGCTGTGGGTGCCTCCCCTGGGCAGTGTCCCCTCTGTTGGAGCCGTGTGCCAGTTTGCGTCCTACCGATGCTCTGCCCCTCTCTGTTCCTACTGCTCCCAGACTTGAACTCTCCAGCTCTTCACATCTCGTGTTGAATTATCTCTCGAGAGCCTTCCCCCCCCGACTGTGCTTGTCTAAACTCTCTCTTTTTTTGCTTTTCTTTCCTCTTGTGACTCGTCTCCGCCTTCTGTTGCTTCTCCTTCTGTTTGATACCTGCCTGCCTTTGTGTTTGTCCGGCGTTTCCCTTTTTTTATTTTTTGATTTGCTCTGTTCCAATTTTGATGTAGGGCAGTGGTTCAGTTAATGGGAGCCCCTTGCTGTCGACATCTGGTGCTAGTACCCCCTGCCGGGGTCGGAGGCAGCTCCCACAGACTCCACTGACCCCACGCCCCAGCATCACTTACAAGACCGCTAACTCCTCGCCCGTGCACTTCACCACTTTCCAAACCCCCACGTTCTCCCCGGGCCGCCTGAGCCGCGGGCTGTCCGAGCACAACGCGCTGCTGCGGGGGGAGCAGCAGCCGCCCCCGCCCGCCGTGGCCCGCATCGGCTCCGACCCCTACCTGGGCCACCGCGACGCCGCCGCCGC
>VWPU01012344.1:7662-24327 GCA_013398955.1 Callaeas wilsoni | reverse complement strand
CCCTCCACCCCCCATCCCACCTCCCATGGATGCAGCTCATCCCAGATGATCCCTCCAGGTTATCCAGCAGCAGGAATAGCTGGGAATGCGCTCCCCTAAAAGTGCTCTCCAATCCCATTTCCATGCAAATGTCACCGCCATAAAGAACCGGGAAGTTCAGCGCAGGCTCTGGGCTGGCATTGCTGCTGAATACACCAGGTTTGGGAATAAATCCTGGGTTTTTCCATAGTTTTGAGCTCCCTGGTGCTCCAGCTGCTCCTTTAACCCTCTCCAGCGCTCTCTGCTCCCCTCGGCTCCGAATCCATGAGTGGGGGAGCTCCAGCTCATCCAGCAGCAGGAATTCCCAGCCCTCATCCCTTCCTTTTGCCCATTATCCCTGGAATATCACCCTTGGAGCATCCCGACGGCCACCAGGGAGCCTTGGTGGCAGTGCCACTCTTCCTGCCCAGCTCCAGCCCCACGGAGCATCCCACGAAGGCAATTCCCTCACCCCATTCCCGAGGCTGGGATGAGTTCTGGAAAGGACCAGGAGTGAGGTGGGAATGGGGCATCCAGGACTGGTGGAGAGGGAGCAGTGAAGCCAATTCCATCGGGATTCCAGTGGGAGGACTCCGCTGTCCCCTCCTGGGATTCACCTGCAGGCAACAGGACGAGGATCCTCCTCGTCATCCCTCATCCCTTCTCTCCATGATTTACCTTTCCTTGCTCACAAAATGGGGATTATTCCAGCTGGGAGGAGCCCCCATCTCCTTCCCATTCCTGTTCCCATTCCCTTTCCCGTTCTCATTCCCATTCCCATTCCCCTTCCCCTTCCCCTTCCCCTTCCCCTTCCCCTTCCCCTTCCCCTTCCCCTTCCCCTTCCCCTTCCCCTTCCCCTTCCCATTCCCATTCCCGTTCCAGTTCCAGTTCCAGTTCCCATTCCCGTTGCCATTCCCATTCCCATCCTGTTCCTATTCCCATTCTGGTTCCCATTCCTGTTCCCATTCCCATTCCCGTTCCCGTTCCCGTTCCCGTTCCCGTTCCCGTTCCCGTTCCCGTTCCAGTTCCAGTTCCCGTTCCGGTTCCCGTTCCCGTTGCCATTCCCATTCCCATCCTGTTCCTATTCCCATTCTGGTTCCCATTCCTGTTCCCGTTCCCATTCCCATTCCCATTCTCATTCCCTTTCCCGTTTCCGTTTCCATTCCCATTCTCATTCTGGTTCCCATTCCCATTCCCATTCCCATTCCCATTCCCATTCCCATCCCGTTCCCATTCCCATTCCCGTTCCCATTCCCATTCCCATTCCCGTTCCCATTCCCATCCCCGTTCCCATTCCCTGCCTGCCCCCAGTTCGATCTCCCCGGTGCAGCGCAGCTGTTCCCAAACCTCTGGCACAGCTGTGGGAAGTGCTGGGAATACCGAGAGGGCAGGGCTCGGATCCAGGGGGATGCAGAGCCCGGACCTTCCGGAAAATTCCGAAATCAGCTGGAGAACGAGTACGGGATCCCTGACTCCATGAGAGGGCACGCAGGGATGCCATGGGAAACGCTCTTATCCCAAGGACAGGCAGATCCCGCACGGACGCAGCATCTTCCCGAGGATCCCACCCAAAACCCACACAGGCACCAGAGCGGGAGCGGAAAAGCTGCTCCCAGGGGAATTCTGCTGCCCTAAAACCAGGAATGGTCACTGCCGCCGCCCCATTCCGTCCTTCCCGACATCTTCCCACGCTCCTAAGCCCCATCCCTGCAGTGGTGCGGGAATGGGAAGGATCCCAGCGGAATAACTCCAGAACAAACAGCACCACCGGCCTTCCAAATGAAGTGTTTTAGGGCTTGCTTTGATTTTTTTATTCCAAATCCCCCAAAGACTCGATCCCAATTCCCCTTTAAACGGGCAAACCGTAACACCGGGAATTTGCCGCGGGTCCAAGATGGATTGAACTCCTCCATCCGGCGGCGGAGCCTCCTTTTGCAGGGAATTTATCGACGCCATAAATTCCGCCGGACAGGATTGCCGTGAATGCCATAACACATCTTCCAGCCAATCCTTTATTCATCAGGCTTTGTCCTGGTTTTGGGGGGAATATTTATGGACTGGGAGATGTTCCGGGAAGAGGGATCGCTCCTGAGGGTGTCTCCCGCTCTCCCTGGCCACGGATAATTTGCGGGAATGCTCAGCCCTTCTCCAGGCTCTGCTTCTGAGGATTTTTGAACTTGATTCAGGCTCAAAATTTGATTTTAGGGACTCCCGGAACTCCTTTTTTCCCCTAAAAAATCACTCCATGGAAAGAGGGATCCCAAAGCTCCAACCAATCCCAGCAGGAGCTTTTAAACCCCATTTTCCTGCGTTTTCCTTGGATGGGAAAAGCACCAAGGAAATGCACTCGGAATGGGTGAACAGAGAGGAATTCTCCCGGACCCCAGTTCCCATTCCTGTGGCTCTGCCCCAAGGCTCCCGGCTGGGAAAATGAACGGAATCCAACCCAAGCGTGGCTGCTTCCGCAAAAAGGAAGGAGAAATCCAGCTGGAAAAGCACCCAGGGCTCCCAAAATTGAAATTCAAACTTCTCCTCACAGCCCTGTCAGCAGCCTGGGGCTCCATCTGCTCCCGAATCCTGCCTGGAGCGAGCTGGCAAATCCCACCTTCCTTCTCCATGGGCAGGTGCCAGGGCTAAAAATATCCCCAGAAATGACCCTTTCCTTGGCAGCCTCCGGAAAAGCTGGAAACTGCAGCAGGACGAGGCCTGGGAAGGAGCAGAGCTGGAGGTTTTTGTGGGAAAGGGGATTTTAAACACCGGAATCATCCCGAGGCTTGGTTGGATTTTTGTCCTGTCCTTCGTGGTCCGGTTTGTCCCTTAAATCCCAGTTCATCCCTTAAATATCAGATTATTCCTGGAATTGTTGTCCCATCGGTGCTGGGAATTTTGGGGTTGGGGATGCAGGGGCTGGATGGTCTGGGTGGGAAAGGGACCTTAAATCCCACCCAGTTCCAGCCCGGGGACACCTTCCACTATCGCAGCTGGCTCCAGCCTGGTCTGGGACACTTCCAGGGTTGGGGCATTCCCAGAGACGGAATTCTCTAGGAATTCCATCCCATCGCCCTCCCAGTTCCTCCAGGAATGAGGAATTGTTTAGGAGCTGTTTTGGAGATAAAACCTGGATGGGTCGGAGCTGATGGGATGGGGCTGAGGTGAGCTGAGCGAGAAAGAGCCTCCATCCCGCGGGAATTCCCATCCAGCACCAGAGGGCCGGGTTTTCCTGGAAATAACTGTCAGAATTCCGCAGAATTTCCCAGAAAAAGCTGCTCCCTGCCTAAGCCTGGAGCTGTTCCTGCCTAAATCCAGAACTCTTCCCTGCTAAATCCAGCCTGAACCTGGAGCTGTTCCCTGCCCATATCCTTAACTTTCCCTGCTTAAACCCAGAGTCCTTCCCTGCCTGAATCCAGAACTTTTCCCTGCCTAAACCCGACTTAAACCTGGACTTGCTCCTGCCTAAACCCAGAGCTGTTCCCTGCCTGAATCCAGAGTTGTTCCTGCCTAAGGCTGGAGCTTTTCCCTGCCTAAATCCAGAATTGTTCCTTGCCTAAATCCAGCCTAAACCTGGAGCTGTTCCTTGCCTAAATCCAGCCTAAACCTGGAGCTGTTCCTGCCTAAATCCGGCTTAAACCTGGACTCACTCCTGCCTAAACCCAGAGTTGTTCCCTGTCTGGATCCAGAGTTATTCCTGCCTAAACCTGGAGCTTTTCCCTGCCTAAACCTGGCCTAACCCTGGAGCTGTTCCTGCCTAAACCCAGCCTAAACCCGGAGCTGTTCCTGCCTAAACCCAGCCTAAACCCGGAGCTGTTCCTGCCTAAACCCAGCCTAAACCCGGAGCTGTTCCTGCCTAAACCCAGCCTAAACCCGGAGCTGTTCCAGGCCTAAATCCAGAACTGTTCCCTGCCTAAACATGGAGCTTTTCCCTGCCTAAATCCAGAACTCTTCCCTGCCTAAATCCAGCCCAAACCTGGAGCTTTTCCCTGCCTAAACCTGTTCCCTGCCTAAACCTGGAGCTGTTCCAGCCCTGAATCCAGAGCTGGTCCCTGCCTAAACCCAGCCTAAACCTGGAGCTCTTCCCTGCCTAATTCCAGGCGCGCAGGGGCTCTCCTCATCTCCGGTTTATTTGCCTTTCTCCACACGGACACATCCATCCGTCTCCTGCTCTGTCTCCTTCCCGGGCTCCTGCTCCTCCCGGATCCGGTGTTTCCCTGTTTCTGGAGGAGCTGGCGGAGCACAGATGGGCTCGGGAAGCGCCGGGAAGGGAGGGCAGGGATGGGAGTGACGCTTCCAGGGGGGAAAATCTGGGAAAAGGAGCCGAGAAACGGATCCCGAACCATCCAAACCAACCTTGGAGAGCCGAGGGTTTTGTAGGAATAGAGGCCTGGGAGTTCTGCGCTCGGCTTAGCGGCAGCTCCCCAATTACTCCTCATTTGCATATCTTTAATTAATGCACTGATCATTCCCCAGGATCCATCCCAAATCCCGCCGATCGACACCTTCCTGGGGCAGAAATCCCCGGATCCAAGGGACGTCGAGGGCAGTTTTCCAAGCTTTCCACCCTTCCAGGGATTGTCGGCCTGTGGAGTGCAGCAAATCCAGGATTTTCCCTGCTCCTGGATCATTTTAATTAATTCCAATGAATCAGCAAATCCCATCAGGAAAAAAAAACCAAAAAACCACAATCCCAACCCCAGTGTGGTATTTCCAATGATCCCGGAGTGTTTTCCATGTTCCCATCAGGAATTAAACCTGGAGGGTTGCCGAGGGAGAAAATCAAATTTGGGATTAATTGATTTGGAGTTTGTGGGAACGAGCTGTTCCCACACGGTCTCCACATGATCCCTGGAAAAATGCGGATTCCCCTTTCCAGCAGGACAACCCTGCCAGGCCGAAATAACCGGGGAACGCGGGATTTCCGTGGCGAAATAAAATAAAATAAAAAACAAAATGGAATGAAACGGAATAAAATAATGGAATAAGATGGAATAAAATCAAATCCCTGGAGTCGTTGCTGCCGGAACCATCAGAGTTCCCTGGAGTGAGATCCCTATCCAAGGAAAGTGAGAGGCTTTGGCTGCACAAATTAGATTTCCCCAGGCAGCAGCTTAATTAAAACTATCGAGTGTTCCCAGCTTTTGGAAATTAACTTGGAAAGTGTTTGGATAAAAAAAGCCTGGACGGGTTTTTTGTTCCTTTTCTTGTCCCCGGAGTGGAGGGAAAAGGAGGAAAAATGGGATTTTTTCCCTCCCGGATTCTTTGGAGGGCAGGAAGCAGCAAGAGGGGCTGATTTTTATTGGGATAAACCTGGATTTATCAGGAACTTGGGACAAACCTTCTCCTAAATTTCTATTTGGAGCCGCTTGGATTTTTTGGGATAGTTCCCGTGGTTTTAACCCATCCCTGGGCAGAGTTATCCCGGCTCCATCCCAGCCCCGTGCTCCGAAAAGCCGTGAAAATCCCTGGGGAAAAATAAAAAAAAACCGCAGCGGGATAACGCAGCCAACACCTGATCCAAACAAGAGGAGACGGGAAGAAAAGGAGAGAGGGAAAATCCACCCGGCAGCGGGGCAGGAGCCATCGGGGAGCATCGGGAGGAATCAGATCCGCCGGGATGAGGAGGCTGCTCCAAGGAAACCGGAGCAGGACGATCCCGAGCGGAGCCGCGGCCTCCTTCCCGCGGGATCCGCGGGAATTCCCGCCAGGTTGGAGGTGAATTATTCCAATTATTCCCAGCTGCGCTTCCTGGGCTCTGATTTCACGGCCCGGCGGTGATGGAGCTGCCGATATTCCAGAGGGAGATGTTCCCGCGGGAACGAGGATGTGGAAACATTCCGTGGAGGCATCCCGATGGGGATTTCTGGGATAAAACACATCCAAGGGATGGGGATGGGTCACTGGGAATGCCGATCCCGCCGGGATCACCCTGGGAATGACCCACCAGGGGTGAAGCCAAAGTTTGGGACGGCATCGGAATCTTCTCAGGGCCAACCCGGATGGGCTCCGTGAGCCGCAGTGTTCCCAAAATCTCACCCCATTCCTGCCCTTTGGGATGGGACACTCCAGAGTCTCTGGCTGTGCCTCCAGCAGAGTCCCAAATCCCAGCAGGGATGCAGGGAAGCGGCTGGAATTCCTTCCCAGGGAAACCTTTGGTGACTCCACCCAACCCCCCCATCCCAGCCCCAAATCCCAGGAAAAAGAGGGGTAAAATTCCATCAGCTCTGCCTGATGTTCCGTAGGGAAAGCGCCCAAATCCCAGGATGTGGAATCCAAACCCCTTTCAGTGCCCACCTGTCAGGGATAATCCATCAGTATCCCAAATCCCAGCAGGGATGCAGGGAAGCGGCCGGAATTCCCTTCCCAGGGGAGCCTTTGGTGATCCCACCCAACCCCTCCATCCCATGACAATCCCAGGGAAAAAGAGGTAAATTTTCACCATTTCCCACAGGGAAAAGTCCCCAAATCCTGGGAGATTAAGCCCAGACCCCCTCCAGTGCCCACTTTCCATGGGCATCCAGCTGGAAACAGCCCCAGAATTCCAGGGAAAAGATAAAGAACAGCAGCAGGGCCGGACGGAGGGAAGAGAAGGGGAAGAAATATTAATAAAAAATCCTTGGATAACGCAAAATCTCCTCCCCGGAGGAGGATTCCAAAGCCATTTTTAATTAACTCCGCGTTCCGCCGGGGCTCAGCACGGAATTATTGTCCATTAAACGAACACTGGCTGATTATTGGGAACACATTCCCAACGCTGCAGGTCACGGCCGGAAGCTGCTCCCGCCACTTGTTCCCAAGGAATTTCTTGTTTGCTTTACATTTACAGGGAAAAGGAGCCGGTTTAAGGGGGGAAATCCATCCGTGATCCCAGGAAACCTCGGGATCTCCCAGGGACAGGGGGCTGGATGGAAAAGGAGCAGGTTTAGGCAGGGAAAACCATCCTTTATCCCAGAAAACCTTGGAATCTTCCCCTGGCACAGGAGGCTGGATGGAAAAGGAGTCAGTTTAGGGGGCAAAAACCATCCCTGATCCCAGGAAAACTCAGGATCTTCCCCCGGCACAGGGGGCTGGATGGAAAAGGAGCTGGTTTACGGGGAAAAAAGCACCCCTGATCCCAGGAAACCTCAGGAACTCCCAGGCTCAGGGGGCTGGATGGAAAAGGAGCCGGTTTAAGGGGGGGAAATCCATCCTTGATCCCAGAATACCTCGGAATCTTCCCCTGGCACAGGAGGCTGGATGGAAAAGGAGCCGGTTTAAGGGGGGGAAATCCATCCTTGATCCCAGAATACCTCGGAATCTTCCCCTGGCACAGGAGGCTGGATGGAAAAGGAGCCGGTGTAGGGGGAAAAACCATCCCAGATCCCAGGAAAACTTGGGATCTCCCTGGCACAGGGGGCTGGATGGAAAAGGAGCCGGATTATGGGACAAAAACCATCCCAGATCCCAGGAAAACTTGGGATCTCCCTGGCACAGGGGGCTGGATGGAAAAGGAGCCGGTTTAGGGGGCAAAATCCATCCCAGATCTCAGGAAACCTCAGGATCTGCCCAGGCACAGGGGGCTGGATGGAAAAGGAGCCGGTTTAGGGGGACAAACCATCCCAGATCCCAGGAAACCTTGGGATCTCCCCAGCACAGGAGGCTGGATGGAAAAGGAGCCGGTTGAGGGGGGAAATCCATCCCAGATCCCGGGAAACCTCGGGACCTCCCAGGCACAGGGGACTGGATGGAAAAGGAGCTGGTTTAGGGGGGAAAATCCATCCCAGATCCCAGAAAACCTTGGAATCTTCCCCCGGCACAGGGGCCGGATGGAAAAGGAGCCGGTTTAGGGGGGCAAATCCACCCCAGATCCCAGGAAACCTTGGGATCTCCCCAGCACAGGAGGCTGGATGGAAAAGGAGCCGGTTTAGGGGGACAAACCATCCCAGATCCCAGGAAACCTTGGGATCTCCCCAGCACAGGGGGCTGGATGGAAAAGGAGCCGATTTAGGGGTGGAAAATCCATCCCTACGATGGATGATCCCAAAAACCCTTGGGGTCTCCTCCTGCCACAGGGGCTTGGATGGAAAAGCGTTTCCATTCTCCTGTTCCCATAAGGAAAAGCCTCTTTCGAGGTGTTTCTGGGATGAAAGAGGATCCGGGGCTTTTCCCGGGATGACGGATGGACACCGGGATCGGCTGGAGCAGCAGGGGAAGCGCCGGGATCTGGCTCAGCCCTTGGCACATCCATCGGATTTCCGGATTCCCTCCTGCCTCTGCCAGGAGTTTTTTCCTTTTTAAGCCCGAAAAAAGGAGTGTTTTGGGATTTATTGGTGGAGATTTTCATCCATGGATTGGGCTCGGCTTAATCCAAGTGAGAGGCTGGGAATTGTGGGCTAAGCTCAGCTCAAACCATCGGAGAGAGCCTGGAAATGTCAAAAAGCAGCAATTCCTGCCCAAAAGGAGCCACATTCCCACCTTTTCCAGCCATTCCCACTGCATCAAATCCTTCAGTGCAGGAATGAGACCAAACCTGCCCTTTTTTACCCCAAAAAGCAGCTGCAGGGATCCAGGTGTTGGGTAGACCTGTTGTCCCAGCAGGGCCCCTCCAGCTGGGGCAAAATCCTGGGAAAGACTAGGAAAAAAATCCTCATTTTTTGGGTCCTCGTACAAATCAATTCCCAGCTCCTGCCTGGGCCATCATTCCCGAGGTTTATGGACAAACCATGTCCAAGGAGAGCGGGAAAATAAAATTATATTGGGCAGTTAATTGGGAAAGTGCCATAATTGCCATTAAAGAGCGGCCGGGAACAGGGAATTCCTGGATATTAAACAGGGATGAGCGGCTCCGGGGCCATCCCAGCACCTGCAGATCCAGAATCCAGCAGGAAAATGGATTTTCCATGGAAATCCCCACCAGGATAATCCAGGCTGGCGGTGGGGGGAGGTCAGGACTGAAATCCCAAAATGCAGCTCAGGACGGGTTGATTTATCTTTGATATTCCAAGGGAAAAGAGGGAAAAGTTCACAGATGGGGATGGATTTCAGGGAGATGGATCCGTGCCCTCCTGTCCCTCCAGCAGCTTTTCCTGACGCCCAGCGCTCCCATTTCCCTCAGGAAAATCCATTTGGGAAAGCCCTGATCCCACCCCCAGCCATTCCCTCGGCTTCCCCTTTTCCCGATGCTCCGCACGCTCCATCCCCTCTGGCAGCGCTTTCCTGGGGGATCATCCTGCCCTGATCCCTGTTTCCCTCATCCCGGGTTTCATTCGGAAGCTGGAAGCGCCTCAGGTCAACCTTGACTCCTCGCTTCCCTCGGAAGAATCCCATCTTTAATTAAACCCCTGGATTCTTTTCCATCGGATGCACTCCGGGATAAATCCGCAGGCTCCGCACTGCCAGGGCTTTGCCTCCCGCTCCCGGGATTTCGGGGGGTGGGAAATGCCTTTTCCCGGTGGGGATCCCGCTTTTCCCGGCCTGGGATGAGCTGGAGCCTGGCTGCCTCATTCCAGGATTCAGGGAGAACCCAGGAGCTTCAATTCCCTCTCTCCCAACCCCTCCCAGCTCCAAGGAAAGCCAGGACTCCTCCACACCCTCCTTGCGCACTCGGAGGCAGGAATGGAGATCCCTTTTTCCCCTAAAAGCTGGGATTTATGGAGCTCTGGATGTTTTATGGACGTGCGGTTTCCTTCTGGCTCTGCGCTCCAAAGGATTTTTCCATGAGCTCTGTTCCAGCATCCCAACCTGGAGCGGGACCCGGAGCTCCCTGCTCCCAGCTCCAAAGCTTTTAGGGATGCTCTGGGATGCCTCAAATCCGGGGAATGACCTTGAATCCACCCCGGGAGAGGAGCAGAGCCAGAAGGAACGTTAATTAACGGATATTTCCAGCCAACTCCCTCGATATTCCATAATCCCAGATCCCTGGAAGGTTCGGAGTCGCCCTTCCCAAAACAGGGGAGGAATTTTAACGGAGAGAAGGAATCTCCCCTCCGTGGCTCCAAGGAGAAGCTCCTGATTATTCCAGGAGATCCTTATTTAAACCTCTCCCGTTTTTTATAAATAACGGGAATATTCTTTGCCTCCGCAGCGTTTTTCCGCAAGCCAGGGAAGGGATTGTTTGGGTTTTTTTTTTTCCATAAATTGCAATTGATTTCTTTTTTAATGGAATATTGTGAGGGAATATTGCCCACCGCGCACAGGCTCCGCGGATAAATTATTCAGCAGCACCTTTTTTAAATAATGCAGCCGCTTCCCCTCTTCCCGCTCAGATTTCCTGCTCCTTAAAACCCGGGATGGGAAGGAATCTCCACCCCGGAGTCTCCGTCGCTCCGTGCTCTGAGTGAAGCTGTTGGGAATGAACGGCTGGAAAGGTGAAAATTCCTTATCCGGAGCCTGGATTTACTCCTTGCTCCAGTAGCTGTGGGCGGGAGTGGAACAATTCCTGTTTTTCCAGGTGGATGCTGGATCCAGGTGTGGAGGAGGCAGAGAGGAGATGGAAGTGGAGGCAAATTCAGGCAGGCTCCAGGTGGGATCCGAGTGGGGATGAGGTGATCCACGGGAGACGGAAAAACCCCGCGCAGGAACTCCCGAATCCTGGAAAATTGTTGTTATTCCCAAATCCCATCAGTTATTCCATGAGGAGCAGTGGGAAAAGGGGGATTTCCAGGCAGGACCTGCGGCAAGGGTGATTCCCGTGCACCGCTCGGATATTCTGGGAATGCTTCGCTCCCAATTTCCCAGCCCCTTCCTCAGAACTTCCCAGAATTTCCGCATCCAGGGAGGATCCCTGTCTCATTCCCACCCTCTCCAGACCATGATCCACGCCTTTCCCAGTTTCCCCTCTCCACAATCAGGGCATTCCCAGTGATCCCTGGATCCAGGTGCCACCATTCCCACACGGAAGCGAGCTCCAGGCTGCTCCAAAGGCGCTCTCGCATCCCAGGAGGATCCTTGGGGAAAAGGCAGTGGCACAGTCCCAAGGAATTTGCTCCGAACCCCTCAAATCAATGGATTCAATCCCAAATTTTCCTGCTGGGACACTCCGAGCTCCAGCACATCCCATGAGCCGAGTTCTGCTCGTTCCGCTCTCCTTCCCTTCCCAAATCCAATTAAATCCCCTTTATTGGTTCCCTTTGGACACAACTCCCGGCACAATTAGGGAATCATTTCCAAGCACAAAATAATTGCCTCGTTCCATCCTCCCTCTCCAAAGCTTTCGGCTTTCACTCCAATTCCCCTTTGGTTTTTTTGGGATCAAGAGGGAGGACAGGCTCACCCAAATCCCTAAAAATAAGAGGGAAAACCCATCTGGGAGCTCCGGAATGGGGCTGGAGCCTGGGAAAGGGAAGAGCTCCCGCAGGATGTGGGAATGGGGCTGCGATCCTGAATATCCGGGAGCTTCCAGAGCTCCTTTCCTCATCCTAAGGTACAAATCCCTCATTTTTCCTCAGCTCCCACGGACTTGGCTTGGCTTCGCTCCCTTGATTTTAAGCAAATCCCAGATTTTGGCTCCTTAGCTCCTTGTCCATCCCTGGTTTTGGCTCGCTTTGGATCCTCCGGATCCAGGCAGGCAGCTCCCGACGGATCAGGGATGGCACAGCCGGGGCAGTGAAGCCCCTGCTCCTCATCCAGGCACGCTCCAGCTGCTTTTCCAGAGGGATATTCCTTCATTACCGGCCCGCATCCGCCGGGATTCCAGGTCGGACGTGGAGGTCGATGCGGCCCGTTCCCTCTGACGGATTCCCGAAGCTCCAGGGATTCAATCAAGAGAAGGGACATAAATCACGTTAATTAAAGAATTCCCGAACCCCTTCCGCAGCCCTGAGGATCTGGCCGTGGAATGGGAACGTGCCCTCGGCATTCCGAGCGCTGCCTGCCGGCTCCCGGAGGCTCCTCGGAATAATTGATTTCCTGGGCCCGTTTTTTATGGATGTCAAAGCCCCGGGAGCGTCGGAGTGGGGTGGGTTTAATCAGCGGCTTTTTCCCGGAGTGCTTGGGAATCCTGGGAATCATGGAATGGGACGGGATCTGCCCATGGATGGGCTTTAAGGTGCCTTCCCCATTCCAGGCTGCTCCAGCCCGGCCTTGGACACTTCCAGGGATGGCAGCAGGGAGCAGGATCCGCTGTTTTCCCAGGATTTCCAGCTGTGTCCCTGTTTATCCAGGATCCCGCCTCTTGCTCCTGAAATCCTGGGAATCTGGGCGTTCCAGAGCATTTTTAGGGATCGGAATGGCAAATCAGTGGCTGGATGGGAATTCCGCTTCCCGAGGTGTTTGGAATGCGGGATGTCGGAGCATCCCCCTCCCTGGAGCTCCCCCGGCCACAGCTCCGTGGAGCTCCGGGCTGGATTTTGGGGATCGTGGTGGGATTATCCCGCTCTGCTCCTCCCTGGAATGCCGTCAGGCCTGGCCGTGTAATGAGCTTGCAAATCCATGGGAAAAAAGCTGGGACAAATCCAGGATTTCCCCGGCGGCTCCGCTGGGATGAATCCGAGCTCGGAGCCCGCGCTCCCAGCAGGAACAACCTGACGGAGACCTGGAGCTGCCGGGATCATTCCCATCCCGGGAAATACCCGGGAAAACCCAATCCCACGGATTTTTTTCATCCCTGATAAAATGGATTTAAACCTGGAGTGGGAAGAGGGAAGCTGGGAGAGGTGGCTGTGGAGGGAGGAACGTTCCCATCCCATCCCATTTCCATCCCATTCCTTAGGATGTGACAAACACCGGGATCATCACTCTGAAGCCTTTTTCCAAGCCACAATTCCTGGGATCTCCAAGAGCTTTCCAAGACGGAAAAAGAACAGACAGAGCATCGTTTGTTTCATTAGTGTCTCCCAGAAAAGCGGGAATTCTGACTTGTTGCATGGTCAATATCCCAGAAAAGCAGGAATTCTGGGTTGTTTCATGGTCAATATCCCAGAAAAGCGGGAATTCTGGCTTGTTTCATGGTCAATATCCCAGGAAAATGGGAATTCTGGCTTCTTTCACTGTCAATATCCCAGAAAAGCGGGAATTCTGGCTTGTTTCATGGTCAGTATCCCAGAAAAGCGGGAATTCTGGCTTCTTTCACTGTCAATATCCAAGAAAAGCGGGAATTCTGGGTTGTTTCATGGTCAATATCCCAGAAAAGCAGGAATTTGGCTTGTTTTGCTGGCTTGATTAACATTGTGGATTCCAGTCTGGAGGAGAAATTATCCTGGGAAGAGGGAAAATCGGGCTGGGAAGAGGGTAAACAGGGCTGGGAAGAGGGAAAACTGGGTTGGGAAGAGGGAAAACCGGGCCTATTAACAGGGAGAAATTTGGTGGAGAAAATTGCCTTGGGGAGAGGGAAACATCTGGAATTTCCAGACGGGAAACTCCATGGATTGCATGGAGCACCCCTGGGAATTTAGGGATCCCGCCACGCCACAAATCCCGGGAACAGGCTGGGGGATAGGGAAAAATAACAGGAAAATCCAGGGAAAATTCCCCTTCCACTATCCCAGGCTGCTCCAAACCCCATCCAGCCTGGCCTTGGACACTTCCCGGGATGGAGCAGCCACAGCTTGGGATCCTCCTCTCCAAGTCTCCCCCCCAAGTTTCCCCCTTTTTTTTTGTGTTTTTCCCGAAGTTTCTTCCCGCTCACATGTGGGAAGCTCCTCAGGGCTGGGAAATCAAAGTTCCCTCTGGGATCCCACGCTTCCAGCTGGCAGCAATCCCATCCAAGGATTAGCGAGGGATTAGGATGTGGAACAGGACTGCAAATTAATTAATGAGCAGGAGGGATAATGAGAACCAGCAAACCAGGATCATTGGATCCAGAATTTTAGGGAAAAAAAAGGATTGGAAAAGCTCTGCCGGCCCCTCATCTCCAGAGGCCAGATCCTGCCACAATTCCACGCTCGTTAAACAGGGAAAAATCCCACAAGGAACACGGCGGTGCCAATGGGATCCGTTGGGAGATGGGAGCCGAGATCGGAGCCTGTGGGATGCAGCTCCGGGGGATTCCAGGAATTCCTAGGAACACTGAGGCCAAAATCCAGCATCCTCCAAATTCTGGGACACGCAGGTAACAGAGAGACCCCTCAGCTCCTGCTCCAAGGGTGGGAAGCAAAGAATCCCAATCCCAGTGGGAATCCCAATCCCAGCTCCCTGAGGAGCTGGGGACTGTGAGGAAAAGGGAGGGGAGCGATGCCCATGAGGCTCTCCCAGTTCCCATAAATTGCTCCACAGGATCCTGGAATTCTCCTGGAGACGCTGGGCTGCCGAATTCGGATGGATCTGCCACCGAATCCCAGGGAATTTGGATGGATCCACCAACAAATCCTGGCAAATTGGTATGGATCTGCCACTGAATCCTGGTGAATTGTGATGGATCCTCCATCAAATCCCGGCAAATTTGTATGGATCCACCACTGAATCCCAGAAAATTTGGATGGATCTGCCACCGAATCCCAGGGAATTTGGATGGATCCACCAACAAATCCCAGAAAATTTGGATGGATCCGTCACTGAATCCTGGCAAATTCAGATCGATCTGCCACTGAATCCCAGAAAATTTGGATGGATCCGCCACTGAATCCCGGTGAATTCGGATGGATCCGCCACCAAATCCCGGCAAATTTCGATGGATCCACCACTGAATCCCAGCACATTTGGGTGGATCCGCCACTGAATCCCGGCAAATTCGGATGGATCCACCACTGAATCCCAGAGAATTTGGATGGATCCACCACTGAATCCTGGCAAATTCAGATGGATCTGCCACTGAATCCCGGTGATTTTGGATGGATCCNTCCCGGTGAATTCGGATGGATCCGCCACCAAATCCCAGCAAGTTCGGATGGATCCACCACTGAATCCTGGCAAATTCAGATGGATCTGCCACTGAATCCCGGTGATTTTGGATGGATCCGCCACCGAATCCCGGCACTGCTGGCAGAGGCGGGAGCAGCCCCGCTGGAAAACTGCACCTTACGCAGGAATTCCATGGGCTCGGAGCCAAAAAACCTCCCTGCTCCTCCAGCTCCTCCCGGGAGCGGGAATTCCAGAGCCCAGCAGGAATTCATTATCCACCCACCGGAGATCCGCGGGGTGAGGAGGGCGAAGGGCTGATCCCGCCTGGAAAACAGCAGAGACGAGCATCCACCTTCTCCTGGTGGGAAAAACAATCCCCAGCGCATGGAAATAATCAGGGATAAACACCAAATTCCCACGTTCCAGCTGGATCTGGCTCCAGAAGGACAACTCTCACCCCCAATATCCAGCCCTGGCCATCTGGATCCGATTCTTTTCCTGGAATTTCTCCTCCAGCACATCCCAGGATTTTTTTCCCCCGGCCCCACAAGCTGCCGTTGCTCCCGGTTTCCCTCTGACCTATCCCTGTTTTTCCAGCTTATTTATGGAATCATCACACCACTGATTTCCTGACAGCTGCCCTGACCTTTAGAATTCTATAAAATCCAGCTTTTTCCAGAGCTTTTTCCACAGGGTTTTTTTTTTTTCCCTGGGCCTTGGCAGCCTGGAGAAGGTGACGCAGGGAATTATTGTGGATTTTTCCGGCTCCTGGGAAGCAACAGGATCCCTGTGGGAAGGGGCTGGCAGCGGGAACGGCATCCATCACCTTTTCCAAGCAAAGGGCAAGCAGCAGGAGGTGGATGGAGCCCTGCTGGGATGCTGGTGACGCAAGAAATTCCCTGGAAAAGCAGCTTGCACATGGAATTAACGGGGACAGCAGCAGCTCCCTCGGCACAGCAGATTGGCCGGGTGGTTTGATCCCAAAAAAAGCCTCATCCAGGCCCCTGGAATCTTGGTTTGCCCCCACTTTTCCGCTCCAGGAGGAATATCGTGGATTCACAGGGAATTTCGACCCTCAGCTCCATCCTGGAAAAGCGAAAGCGGTGGCAGATGGAAGGGAAAGCAGAGCCAAGGGAAAAGGAATTAAATCAGCTCCGTATGGAAAGGCTTTTTCCCAGAATTAGGATTCCAGTGAAAACACATGGAAACAGCCACAATTCCCAGCCGTGCGGAAAACCACAGCGTGGGAGGAGGGGGGAAAAATCCCCCAATCCCACTTTCCCCGCTGGTGGCTCGGCAGGAAATCGGGAATGACGCCAATGCCGGGGTGATGGACAGGGAAGGAAGGGGGGCTTTTCCAGGCCCTTGGAATCCCGGCTCTCCTGGGATGTTCTGGGAGCCTCCGGCACTTTGGGATCCTGGGAGCGGCTCCGGCAGGTTGGAAACCCCTGGAATAAATCAGGATGGCACCTCCGAGCAGTGGGAATTGCACGGGGAAAATTAAAATTGATGCTCAGGTCCCGGCTCCGGGAGCTGCTCCTGACCCACTTCCAGCCGGGAAAAACCCCTGGAAAGGTTCAGTGGAGGTTGAAATTCCTGCCAGACTTCAGCTGGTCCCCGTGGGGAGGGGACCAGAGCTCGGAGGTGTCCCCAGTGCCACCAACCCCTCCATGGGGAGGGGACCAGAGCCCAGAGGTGTCCCCAGTGCCACCAACCCCCTTTGGGGAGGGGACCTGTGTCCAGAGATGTCCCCAGTGCCACCAACCCCTGGGGGGTGGGGATCCTTTCCCAGAGGTGTCCCCAGAGCCACCAACTCCCCTTGGGGAGGGGCCCAGAGCCCGGAGATGTCCCCAGTGCCACCAACTCCTCCATGGGGAGCAGACCCTTTCCCGGATGTGTCCT
>VWPU01012342.1:5818-18507 GCA_013398955.1 Callaeas wilsoni | reverse complement strand
GGCGGGCGCGGCGGGCGGGGGGTCCGGGTCCCTCCGCTGCCTGGGGGCTGTGGCAGCCGCTGTCACACGGGAGCTCATCCCTGTCCCAGGTGAGCTTGTCCCTCGGATTCCGTGCCCTGCCCACGCACTGGGGTGATTTTCTCACGGTCCCCCTGTCCTGCTTTTCCAGGGGTTTGGAAGCGGCTGCTGTCACGATGCTGGGGCCGGAGCACACGGAGTGAGGCTGAGTCAGAGCCGGAAGGGCCAAACACGAATTCGTGCATCTCTCAGCTTGCTTTTAATGTGAGTCTCCTCGTTAAGCCTGGGACTTTTCCAGAAGCCGATGGTGAGGTCATTCCTGCTCTAATGTTTGGATATACAGAAGACCGGTATGGTTTCCCCAGTTCTCAGAGAATCTCAGAGCCCTTTCCTTCGTGTGTTACCTGTGCAGAGCCCTGTGGGAACCCCAGGCCATGCTGCATTTATCATAGAATCATAGAATATCCTCAGCTGGAAGGGACCCACAAGGGTCATCAAAGTCCAGCTCTTTTGGCTGTGCATCTGGTAATTATTTTTCAGTGGGGATACAACAGTAACAAAAAATACCTTTTGCATTTTTTCCATAAAGACCTGAAATGAGCTCCTGTCAAACTGGAGCTCCAGTGGCTGTGCAAGGGAATGCACAGCCTGACTGCTGGGCTAAGCTCTTACACGTTTTATGTGGATCAGGCTCAGGAGTCTTTTCCTGAAGCCTGACTGAGTAACTTTGTTCTGGCTGGCTGGGGGATTTTTGGAGTATTATTTTTTAATGTGAGCAGTGGTGATTAGCTGATATGAAAGCAGTAAACAAACACTGCTGGGTTTACCGAGCTTATTCTGTGCAGTGTAGCTCAATATTTTGCAATTGGGAGGGTTGTGAAACTGGCTTTCCGTTGGTTTGGGAATACACGTGACTGTGGCTGAATCTGCCAGGAAGTTCTCTGGCTAATTCCCTCTTTTCCTTGGGTCTGGAGCAGCACGGCCCACCCAGACCCTTCCCATTCCACAGGGGGTTCCTGCTCGTTGGCTGCAGCACAGCAGGGGCTGCCAGCGTGCAGCGGGCAGTGTGTCAATGCCTCTGGTTCCTGGAACAAAGGTTGCTCAAGAAGTGTAAATACCACTTTATTGCACTGAGAAACTTTGTCATCTGTGTTAGAACCCCACAGCAGGGGAAGGGAAACCAAATAATCATTTATACTGCAGGCAAAACCTCAGGAGCCACATTTGTGCCCCTTTGCAACTGCCAGCGCTGGGGGCTGGGTTCCTTCAGTGGGTGCATGGAGCTCAAACAGCACGGAAAGAAGGGAGAGGGGAGGGAGGGGAGACAGCCACGACAGAGGGCTGGAGAGAGAGGAGTTAAAATTACAGACTGCGTTACACCTTGTAGCTCTCTGGGAGCAAGAATTACCACACGTGCCTGTGCTTTACCTGCTCACAGACAGCAGCCAAAGGCTTCAGCACAGCCAGTGGGGCTGGACTGAGAGCTGGGATGTGCTGGGACATTGCTGGGACGTTGCTGGCTCGGGCACGTTTGATTTTTTCTCTGTTCTAATTGGGTCTTTCCTCCCGTTTTCCAGGAAAGGAACAACCTGCCTTATCTGTCCTTCTCACCCGACCATTGATCAGAGACACCCAGTCACAGGAGGAGGGAGATCTGCGCTGGGAGAGGCTGTGCAGGAGAAGAATTTCCAGCTACTTTTGCCACCGTGGTCTCTAAAGCTCCTGTGCTACAGGTGAGTCTGCTGGAGAGAGAAAGACGAGATTTCTACAGACCAGTTCAAGCTGCAGACAGAGAGAGATATCCAGAGGTTCCTTGTAATTATTTAGTTATCATCATTTATTGACCAGAGCTCAAAGTTTTTAAAGAAGTTAATAATCTTTTGTGCTGTGAAGGTTCTGGTCCAACTAAACACAACTTCAGAAAATGAAATTAAGGGAGGGACATAGCCACTGTGAGAGCTGCTGAAATAATACCTGATGTAATGAGAGCAGCACAGTGGATTAGTCACCCATACAGGAGTGACTAAACCTCTCTTCAGTGACATTACATCTCTTGAGATGCAAAGTCATTGCTGTGTTTCTCTGTGTAAGCGCCAAATGTGTCTTTTCTCTTAAAAACAACTTTATTTTGAATAAATAAGGGTGAGCAAAGGGACTTTTTGGCCTGGCTGCAGTGGTTTGAATGGGCACTGAGTGGAGAAGGACAGAACAGGACCTGCTCTTCAGTGGTGGAGGTTGCAGGAGGCAGAACACAAACCCCAGGTTGTCACCTGGCCACAGACGCAGCCACAGTGAGGCAGAATCTAGACTGGCTCACATCAATCTGAGGGCTAAACTTCTTCCCCAGAGTTGTTTTATCACAGCAGTCTGCCAGTAGCCATTAGAACCCAGTTCAGTGGTGGTGCACGAGTCATTAAGTGAAAGAAGAAAGAAGAAGAGCCTGGGACTGCCAGTGGTTGTGTTTGTCCCTGAGCTGCTCCGACAATATTGACATGAGGCCATGCCAAGACAGCACAGCAGTGTTTGAGCAAAGTCCCAAACAGGACGTTGGAAGCAGGATTCGGTGTGCAGGCACGTGTGCTCAGTGTGCAGGCACGTGTGTTCCTTTGTGGCCAGCTCTGAGGTTTGTGTGAAAATGGGTTTCAGTTTCCCAGTGCAAGGGCACTGACACCCCCTCGTTAACTCAGCTGTGGGAACAGTGCACGTGCTGCCCAAAGACCTTCAGCACACTGTGCCTTCCACTTCTGGTGTGCAGAAGGAGGCTGCAGGCTTGTCAGGAACCCGAATTACTGCCTTGATTCAGACCATGGAGGGGAGGAGAGGCTGTTGGGTGGAGGATCCAGGCAGAAGCCCCTGGCTCTTCAGCCAGGGGAAAGCAGATACTTTTTGTCGTGTGTTGCAGCGTTAAAACATGGATTGATGTTGGTTTTTATTCCTGACCTCTAGTGTTCCTGGCTCTACCTCTTCTCCCCAAGATGCTGGGAAGGGTCCTGTGCACGGTGTTGTTCGTGGGAGCCTTCCCATCCCCAGCTGAAGCATCCCAGGGCCACATCTCCGTGGTCTTGCTGGGAGCCACAGGTGATTTGGCCAAGAAGTATTTGTGGCAGGGTCTATTCCAGCTCTACATGGACCAAGTGAGCAGCGGCCACAGCTTCACGTTCCACGGGGCTGCCCTGGCAGCTCTGGAGCCAGGGCAGAGGCTGATGTTTGATGTGCTGAAGAAGCTGTCCTGTCCCCCCGACGAGGCTCCCAACAGGTGTGCTGTGCTCAAGGACCAGTTCCTGAAGCTGAGCCAGTACCACCAGCTAAAGACTGCCGAAAACTACACAGCTCTGAACAGAGAGATCGAGGCCCTGCTTCGCCAGGAGGGGCTGAAGGAGGCGGGGAGGATCTTCTACTTCTCAGTGCCGCCGTTTGCCTACACAGAGATCGCCCGGCACATCAACGGCAGCTGCCGGCCCCCCGCCGGAGCCTGGCTGCGCGTGGTGCTGGAGAAGCCCTTTGGCCACGACCTGGCGTCGGCCCAGCAGCTGGCTGCAGAGCTGGCAGGCTTCTTCAGGGAGGAGGAGATGTACCGGGTGGACCATTACCTGGGCAAGCAGGTGAGCAGTGCACAGCCCCTGCCAGGCTGAGGGGCTCGGTGCCTGGGAGACTCTTGGGGTCGGCTCTGCATCTGATGAGAGCATTGTGTCCCCTCCCAAAGCCATGCAGAGCCTCTCTTTGTGATCCAGAGCCTCCATTTGCTCCTGGAATCCTGTCCTGTTTCTCTGTCCTGTGCTGCCGTCCATCCTCTGGAGAGCAGAGGAAATGTGCAGACCAAAGCAGGGCTTCCTGCTGTTGGAGTGATGAGAGTCTCTCCTGCAGAGGGAGGCCAGGCTGTAGGGCTGGGCTCTGTGTGCCTGGGCAGAGATGCAGAACTCCTCTGCTCTCCCCAAGGTCAGGGCTTTGGTTTCGCTGAGTAAGCAGCACCTGTCCTCTCACAGCTCCACATCTCATTACACACAGGCCTCTCTGCTTAGCCATGGCTTCTGAAAGCGCTCCTTCATTTGATATGATAAGGAGCTGATGGGATGTTAGTTTTGTGGGATGCTTAGGGGAAGATTTCTTCCTGCCCTGTGCTCCACTCTGGGCTGGGAGGACTGTCTGCTGCAGGTACAGCTCAGGATGTGGAGCTGCACTGTCCCAGAGGGAATGTGTTCAAGGACATGCCATCCTTGTTTCACGGGAATGTGATGCCACACTTTAAAAGCAGCCTGTTCCAGCCATGGCACTGTGGCCAGGTTTTACTCAGAAGCTGCATGTCCAGCTGCAAGGAGAGCATCTCCACTAAGAGGGAGGATTTCTTCTAGTTTTGGGGGTTTATTTTGTCTCCCCAAAAGAGCAGATGGCTTTAGTGGTGTAAGCATCTGACCTGATGTATTTCAGCACTTTGGAACCTTACGTTAGTCCCAGCATGGTCTGACTCAGCCCTTTGTCCTCTGACAGATATAAACAGAGTGCTCTGCAGTTTGTAGTTCAGCCTTTTCACATGAAACCTCAGGAAGACCTTTACTGTTTGCCCTGGACAGGCACTGGCGACCCCACTGTGCATCACTGCAGACTCTCCTGCTGCTTTTCTCTTCTCTGGCCTGCTCTGCTCTGCTGCCTGTCTGCTGGATGGGGCAGTGAGGCAGAGGCACTCTGGGAATCTGCTGAGTTTTTATTGGGTCTTTGATTTTTTCCCTTCACAGGCCGTAGCCCATATCCTGCCTTTTCGGGATCAGAACCGACAGTTTCTGGACCCAATTTGGAACCAACATCATGTGGAAAGAGTGGAGGTTGTCTTGAAGGAGACCGTGGATGCTAAAGGTTGGTGAGGCGAGTGTGCAGAGCATGCAGGTTGAGTGAGTGAGAACTGGCAGGTTCATCAGTTATGGGGAGGTGGCCCTTGAGGTGGTGCTGGTACAGAAACAAGAAAGGAACAGGTGAATGGGGTGTTGCTCCCTGGAAGCAGAAAGGGACTGTCCTACACTTCCTGTGCTGGAGACTGACTTCCAGGTAGTGTTGCTGCCTCTAAGAAAAAAATCCATTTGCAGTTCATCTGGGAACAGAGGCAGAAGCCCCCACCTTTTTCTGCTGCAGAGCTCTGGGGGCATTGCTGACCTTTCTGTCCTAATTCTTGGTAAACAGCACTAGATTTGGAATTGGTGCAGTCTAAGGCCACTTCAGCTCAGTGCAGCAGTAATGTGGTTGTTGTAACAACAGCCCTTTTGTGTTGCTGTCCTGTCAGCCACGAGGCTCGCCCTGGGTGTGCCTTTGTGCTGTTCTTTGGGAGGTGCTCCTGCAGCTCCTGCCTGGATGTTTCTGGTCCCTGGGTCAGTCTGGGTTTGTCTGCCTCTTTCTTTCCCCGCCTCTCTGTAGTAGGAAGAGCACTGCAGAGAGACGGTCCCAGCCCGGAGTGGCAGCGTGGGTCTCCTGCTGAAGGACACGGCTGCACTGCCTCCCTGCAATGCTGCAGCATCCCTCTGCAGTGCTCAGCACAGAGCGCCGGGGCTGGGCTGCCACCCGCAGCACTTCGGGCATGGCAGGTGCCCTGGCTTCTGCAACACCACGACTGCTTCCCCACTCGCTTTACCTCTGCCTCCCACCTCAGCCACCACAAACTCAATTAATGCAATTTTATCAAACTTGGAGTAGTCTCAGGCTCAGGTGAGCTCTGGGCTGCCAAACCAGTTTGTGGGAGAGGGATGCACTGCAGAGATTTGGGGAGAACAGCGTTGTCTGTGCAGAGCCTCAGCTACTCCCCGTGCCCTCCCCTCTCTGAACAACTTTGTAATTTTTCATTTGATGTGTTTTTTTCTCCTGTGCAGCTTCAGCTGGCAGCGTGGCTCCCAGCAAGTCTGCAGCATTGATTCCATTAATGGATGTGCCTTTGGATTAGAGTGGGGAAGATAAATTATCAGTCAATAGGGGAAGGCTGTGGTCATGATGCAGCTGCTGCTGCTGCTGGTGACACACAGCCTTGAGTCACTCCACGAGTGCATTGTCCTTCTCCCACTGTTCCCACCTGCATGGGAAGCCAGGCAGGGAAAGGGAAGCATGGCTCTGTGCACAAAATTTTGTCTCCCAAGGGCATGGCTCAGCCAGAGCCTTCTGAGGACAGGAAAACCATCTAGTCCTGCTACAAGCAGTGACAGCTTTCGCTAGCACACGTTGCCCAAAGCTCTGTCCAACCAGACCCTGAACACATCCAGTGATGGGACATCCACAGCTTCCCTGAGCTCGATTGCTTCAGATTAATTGTTGGGTGGGGAGGAGAGGAGCTCGGAGCCTTGTTCTCCCTGGCACCCACGTTACAATGCAGACGAGGAAGCCACATCCCCTGACCAGCATTTTGCCTCCTCGCTGTGCCCAGGCCGCACCAGCTTCTACGAGCAGTACGGGGTCATCCGGGACGTGCTGCAGAACCACCTCACCGAGGCCCTCATGTTCCTGATCATGGAGCTCCCCGCCAACGTGAGCAGTGCCCAGGAGGTGGTGCAGCACAAGCTGCAGGCGTTCCGGTCCCTGTGGGGCCTGGAGAGGAGCAGTGCCGTGCTGGGGCAATACCAGGCCTACGACAGCCAGGTGCAGGAGGAGCTGCAGGAGGCACAGGCCTGCGTCAGCACCACACCAACCTTTGCAGGTGAGAGTTTGGGCTGGGCCCTGGCGAGGGGAGCGGGCAGACCTGAGGAGAGCAGGAGGTGTGAGTCCTTGCATGCAGTCCCAGCTCCATGGCTCTGGACCTCGCTGCTGACTCAGGGATGTGTCCAGGCAGGCACTGGCGTGGGTCACTGGGAGCTGGACAAGATAACGCTGTTGTCCCGTCAGTTAACTAATGATCCAGGGAATGGGAAGTGTAAGAGCCAAGTCCCATTATTATAGAATCTCTGCATTATTTTTAGAAGTGGCATGTAAACTCCTTTGCCTTTTCATAAAGTCAACTTTCTCTCTGCAGCTGAGAGGTAAGGCTTTGTTCTCTGTGATGAGTGAACCACAAGACCATCTCTGGCCATGATGTGAACATGAAGAGTATTGTGTAAATGTTGTTCATGCTCAGAAACTGGTTTCCTGCAAGATGAAAGGAGGCCGAACAAGTGGGATAGCTGGGAGGGAGCACAGCAGGGGAGCTGGAGAGCAGTGAGAATCATAGCATGGCCTGGGTGGGAAGGGATCTTAAAGATCATTGAGTTCTGGGTAGGCAGTGAAAGTCATGGAAGGGCTGAATGTGGAGCTAGAGACACAGTGGTTACCAAAGGAGCTGAGGAAGGAGAGTAATGGGTAGGTCACTTGCTGTTCGGGTGTGGAGTGGTAGCTGGGATCTCTGTCGTTGCAGGTGTGCTGATCCGCAGCGACAGCCTGCGCTGGGAGGGGGTCCCTTTCCTCCTCACCTCTGGGAAGGCTCTGGATGAACGGGTGGGTTACGCCCGTGTCCTCTTCAAGAACAGGGCCTACTGCACTCAGAGTGGCACTCTCAGGGATGCGGGGCACAGCCAGTGTAAACCCAAGCAGATCATCTTCTACTTCGGGCACGGTGCACTCAACACCCCTGCGGTGCTGGTGAGCAGGAACCTCTTCCAGCCTGTCATGCCCAAAGACAGTTGGAAAGAAGCAGAGGCTCAGTCAGACCTGCACGTCTTTGGACAGCCACTGTCTGATTTCTACATGTACAGCCCTGTGAAAGAGAGAGATGCATATTCTGTCCTCATCTCCAACATCTACCATGGCAGGAAGGATTTCTTCATCACCACGGAGAACCTGCTGGCCTCCTGGGCCTTCTGGACACCGCTGCTGGACAGCACCTCCCGCCAGCCCCCACGCCTCTACCCCGGGGGCGTGGAGAACCAGCACCTCCTGGACTTTGAAATGGTGAGTGGGGGAGTGGCCTTCACCCTGGCAGAGCCAGCGGAGCTGCTGAACCCCAGCGGGCAGATGCCAAGTGATTTCAGGGCAATCCAGTCCAAATTTCGGCAAAGCCCCCTGGTCTCAGCGTGGGCTGAGGACCTGATTTCCCAGCTGGCGTCCGACATGGAGGAGGCAGCAGTGAGGAGCGTGGCTCGCTCTGGGCAGTTCCACCTGGCCCTGTCGGGCGGCTCCAGCCCCGTGGTGCTGTTCCAGCGGCTGGCAAGGCACCACTACAGCTTCCCCTGGCAGCACACCCACGTGTGGCTGGTGGACGAGCGCTGCGTGCCCCTGACCGACAGCGAGTCCAACTTCCTGGGCCTGCACAGGCACCTCCTGCAGCGCGTCAGGGTGCCCTACTTCAACATCCACCCCATGCCCGTGCACCTCAACCGGCGCCTCTGCGTGGAGGAGGACAGGGGCGCGGAGCTCTACGCCAAGGACATCGTGGCCCTGGTGGCCAATGCCAGCTTCGACCTGGTGCTGCTGGGGGTGGGCACGGACGGGCACACGGCCTCGCTCTTCCCCCGCTCCGAAAACGGCCTGGAAGGGGCTCCCACCGTGGTGCTGACTGAGAGCCCTGTCAAACCTCACCAGAGGATGAGCCTCAGCCTGCCCCTCATCAACAGGGCCAGGCAGGTGTTTGTCCTGGTTTTGGGGAAGGGCAAGCACGACATCACCACCCTGCTCAGCAGAGTGGGCCACGAGCCCAGGAAGTGGCCGATCTCGGGCGTCAGCCCCAGCTCTGGCCAGCTGGTCTGGTACATGGATTATGAAGCTCTGCTTGGGTGATGCCTTCACAGTGTCCTTCCTCCCTTTGCTGCGTGGCCTTTACAGCCTGGATTTTCCTCCACAGTGTCCACGTTCCTCCGTTGCCAGCTGACACCTCCAGCCTTCTGGGAGATCCAGGGCCTGCAGCGCCTCTGATACTTAAGCCTGGAGGGAGCTGGGCTCAGTGTCCAGAGTTCAGGAGGAGCCAAGAGCCCAGTGCAGCATTTCTGGCTCTGCTCTGGGTTCTGACTGGGACTTTGGACAAATGACCTCACCTTGAAGTGCCTCGGTTTTCCTGTCAGGCCTTTGTGCTTATTGGCACGTAACTACCTCGCAGGCACTACGGGAGGCTTCTTAAATCAACTGCCTGCCAAATTCTTTTAAATTTTATGTAATTCTCAGGCTAAAAGACTATAATAACACGTTCGTCGCCTGCCCTGCTCAGTCTGGCTGGGCCAGAGTTGTCCTCTCAGTGAAATGATGGTTGTGTGCGCACAGATCTGTGATCCTGTCCGTGCAGCCCATCCTGGTGTGAGCCAGGCTCTGGCTGTGGCTGTGCTTTCCTGGGAGCACAGACACCCACTGGCTTTTGTGGCAGGTGGCCCCGAAATGCTGACACTGATTTGTGAGCTCACTGCAGTCCTGAGCCTTTGCAAACTGCCCAGCAGCAGAGGCTGAGCCTGTGAGCAGTAATCAGCTGCGCTCATTAAGTGGATGGCTGATACCACGGCGGATGGGGAAGGAAGACAAACTGCATTTTAGGCTGTTAAAATAATAGGGACAGGGTGAGGAGTATGGCAGCTCACAGAGCTGTTGTCTGCCAGCAGTGCAATAATAATTGAGGGAAAAGCTTGGTGCTCAGAGGAATTGTGGGGTTTAGCTAGCAAAGAAATGTTTTCTTTAACTGTCTCATTCTCTGAAATGAACTTTTCTCTCCTCAGAACCGAAGCTTTCATCATCATTTGGTGGCTTATAAAATTTCTGTGGGAGGCAGCTTTGTAAACTGCCAACACATGTGTCAGTGCTGCACACACTGAGGGAGTTGCACTGCTTGCAGTGGTGGTGGTGCTGTTTGAAGTCATGGGCGCTGACTTACAGGGGAGGGGATTTTCTCTGCGCACAGCCCTTAGGCTGCCGGGACCCGCAGATTGCACCTCTGACAGGACAACAGAAAGTGCTCGTGGAAATGTACAGGAATGTACAGAAATGTACAGAAGTGTACAGAAATGTACAGAAATGCACAGAAATGTGTGGTTCTGCTGCTCACAGGGAGCGTTGGAGATGTCCAGTCCTGCCCAGAGACCCCACTCTCCCCTTCCTCATTCTCTGCTTTTCACCTTCCCGGAATGCTGCCACACACGAGGGGTGTCCTCTGCTTCCCGACATGCCCGGGTGCTCTGAGGGGTTATTTACCTTCGGGGTCGTGCCACACGTGGTCAGGTGTGCCAGCTGGCGTGGCTGCTGCTCCCCTTCCGTGGGCGTTTGTGGCCGTTTGCCCCGGGTGTGCCCGCTCACAGGCAGGGTTAGCCCCCGGGACAGCAGGAGCGCGAGCGCTGCCGGCTCCCGTGTCCAGGACTTCTCTGCAATAACCCTCTGTGTGGCTGAGTCCTGGCAAACACTGGCTCCAGAATACACCTCAGTGGTTGGAACAGCTGTGCAGAGCAAGGTAGTTTAGGTCTGGTACATCCATGAATTCAAACATCATTTCCTTTCTTTTTAAACAAAGATGCCCATGTTAACTTAATTCCAGTTCTTTTGTATTTGGTGTGAGGGAACAAGTTGTATTGAAAAATTGACCTATGTGAGAATAACTGTCTTGTTATTAGTAACAGAGTTTATTCCTGTCTTACAGGTGACTGTGGCATTGGAGTTTTCTTATTTTTGCACACTTTCTTGTTGATATGTGGCTGGCACCTCTTGAAATAAACACTGAGAGACCGAGAGGTTTATTTGCACTTTTAAGTAAGCACATGGGTTTTTTCCCAGGGAGCTACTGTTCTTTCCAGCTGAAAATAGGGTTTATTTGTGAAGTCTCTATCCACCCCAAAATTCATCCTAGATTTTATTAAAATCCATTAAAATTTCCATGTTTTCCTTGGTGAATGGAGCTCTCTGGGTTGTTTGGGGGATTTTTTAGAAGTGTATTTTTTTTTCGCACGGACAATTCCTGTTAAATTCTTTAATACTTAGCATTTGCTAAATGAAAACCAAATATTTTTGAATATACAAAATTTATGACTGGAAAGAGAGAGACTGGATGGGAAGAAGGGTTAAATGAGCAACAAATCTGATGAGGAGGAATGGTAGCAATCCACTGGGCTGTAGGCCAAGGAAGCAGTGCTATTTTTATGTTGTGAAAGTTATTAATAGAAGGTGTGCACCTTCTCGAGAGCTTGTATTAACGTTTCTTTGCGAAGGCAGCTCCATGGAGTAACTTCTTACAGTCTGTTTCTCCCATAAGTGATTATTTATACCAATTTTTATTAAATTTTTAATGTCAAGTGCATTCCTACAATTCAATGGTATGATTATTTATATGTTTTACAGAAAACTAACACTGGAAATAATTCATTTTTCCCTTCAACTTTTATAAATCAAATTGTAAAATAATTTTTTTCCATGAGTAAAGTTCTATGATTCTTTTCATGTTGTTTAATGAATGAAGAATTATATTTATAAAAAATAAATAGTTTTTAACAAGAAGTATCTTTTAATTTCTTCCAGAGATGGGTGGTCTTTCCCTGTCCTCCTGGCAAGTGAAGTTTTAGGATTTCAGCTGTGCAAAGTGGACAGTGTCACTGCAGTATTAAATGTTCACTCTGACTCTTGCTTTTTTTGGTGTCTCATCCAGACAAGGCCAGGACTTTTCAAAACAAGGAGCAGCCAAAGCCCTTTTAAGGTGAGAAGACGGAATCACCCAGCGCCGTGCAGGGTCCTGGAATGGCCAGGCCTCAGGAAAGTCTCCCCTGATCCACATCTACTCCCTGAGTTGCGTTTCCATGGATACTGTCACCATAGTGCAGAGCTGCTTAATAACACAGAGTTTATAGAACTGCGTTTTTAACTCTGATCTATGAATCTGTGAGCTGAGAGGGTGCAGTTGAAGTTCCAGCACGAGCTGAGCTGTGCCTTGGGCTGGCAGGGCTCTGTGGAAGCTCCCAGAGCAGAGTCCTGGCCTCCACTTCAGCTGATTCCCAAAGGAAAATCCCACCTGACACCTTCATTCCGCAGGAAGAGCAGGCACAGCGTGCCTGTGGGAGGGGAGGAGGAGCACAGCAGTTTCATCCCAGTGCCCCAGGGGAAGACTTCATTTTCCTGGCAAGGGGAGGATGGGAGGATTTAAATCAGATGTTTTCTTGCTGCAGTCCTGCTGATTCACAAGTGCTGGTTTCCCTGGATGCAGCTGGAAGGGCACTGCTGCTCACAGACCTGATTTACAGTGGATTCTTGGGCCGCTGATGCAGCAGGGCATTGCTGTAGTACCAGAAGTGTGGGGCTTTTCAGTGTCCAGACCCTCTCCAGATGCTTCAATAGTACCAGGATCAGCGAATGCACCCCGAACGCAGGGAGCAGAGGCAGAGGTGGTAAAAGGAGCAAAGCTTTCAGTGTCTTAATGCTTTTTTAAACAAATTGTTTGGTTCTGTGCTCTACTTCTGCTTTGTCCACAGCTCAGGGTAATCCTTAGTAGGATTTGTACCTCCAGATTCATTACCTGCCTTAGCAGGGATGTGGTTTATTGCCTTCCTCTCCCCCAAAAAAGATGACTGAAAATGTGGCCATTGCCTAAAACGGGGCAAGAGGGGAGAGGGAGTGGAGAGAGCGGAGAAGAGCCCACCTCAGGAGCCGAAGCGGCTCGAGCTGCCCGCGGAGCTGTCCGGGCTGCGCGATGGCCCCTGCAGAGCTGGCACCGGGCGCTGCAGCGCCTGCAGGGCTGGCACCGGGCGCTGCAGCCCTGCAGAGCTGGCACCGGGCGCTGCAGC